>LAXH01000007.1:0-93417 GCA_001006505.1 Tilletia horrida
TGAGGAGTGTCGTTGGAAGCGGCAACGACGAGGGACTCGAGAGAATGGTTCCAACGAGTAGAGACTCCAGAACAAGAAGGGAAATGCAAGTGAGATTGCAAGAAGGAAGGGTACTAAAACGATAGTCGCTTCGGGCGACGCTACATACATCAGAACAGGAGGCAGACTATATATGTGGCGAGCACCAAGCAGGAAGAAGAGGGAAGAGAAGAAGGGCCGAGTGTTGGGGAAGCAAATGTTGGGAAAAGGAGGATAAGCATGTGAGAGGTGGTAAAGTCGGCCCCAAGGTCGAAGGCGAGGTCGCAATGTTGGTGGCATGACCCGGGTTGAGACTCGGAGTCATGACTTCTGTCAACTGCTGTCGTTGTCGGATCTGAATATCATGAGATTTTCCGTATTGTCACAGTCCGTTGGGGGGTGCTCAGATTCTTTCCAGCTGAACATGCTTTGAGGGGTACGTTTTGCGGTAGGCTGCATTTCCGTAGCATCATTGTTGCTTCCAGTCCCGTCAAACATTGAGCTCAATTGCGCAATGAACCACTTTTATGATTGTGCGACCGCAACGTTTCATCTGCGTTTTCTCACCGTCATGAGATGGCAGACCTCGTCAGAGGTTCAACGGTTTTTTTAGAGCGCCTTCTGTCGTCTCACATACTTCTCATCCACCACGCCCTTGCCTTCGTCGTCTCCGTTTTGTCTCCCGCCACGACCTCCTTTTCTTTTTTTTTCTCATACTGGCAACAACTTCCACCACTAATTTCACTTTTGTAGAGCTGAAGCTACGAGGTTCCGTCCAAACGTAATCGAACACCACCGAAAAACCAAAACCTCCCCTTCTTCCAAATCACCATCTTGTACATCCACTGTCATATCTCACACTCTCACATCAGAAATCACAATGAAAACCAAATTTTCTCCTTCTAAACCTCATCTCACGCCAACTAAGCGGGGCCGCATCTACGAGCTCGTCGAGATGAAAGTACCATACGCCACGATTGCCAAAAAATTTGGATGCAGCATCAGCACTGTGGGAGAGACCTACAAACGGTTCAAAAAACATGGATCACATTACGATCGACCCAAGTCGGGGCGTCCGCGCGCTCTCTCTGAGAGGGACCGTCGCATGGTGCTGCGCTACATTCAACTCAATCAATGGAAATCGTGGCGGGAGCTCTCCGATTTATTGAGGCGCCGAGACATAATTGCCAGCCCGAGTATGATTCGCAACATTGCGCACGCACACGGCCTCAAGCGGTACAAAGCCCGCGAGCGTCCTGCCCTAAGCGGCGTGGCTCGCGCCACACGCAATCTGTGGGCCAAGAGCAATAAACATTCTGATTGGACGAGGGTCATTTTCACGGACGAATGCAGCCTGGACAGCTCGGATCTGAAGCGCAAGCCCTACATCACCCGTGCCGCGGGCACAGCCACGCTGCCCCGCCACACTTCCCGCAGCTTCCGGGGAAGCCACCGCACGGTCATGATTTGGGCTGCAATTGCCCTCGGCAAAAAATCCAGTCTGGTCCGTCTCTCGGGTACGGGACAGCCGAAGGTGGACTCCGCCAGGTACATTCAGAAAGTAATGAATACAGCACTTCGCAGCTTTGTACTTGAGTGTGAGTTAGAGGCCCTAGTGCCCTACTCAGTGGAGGAGGACAACGCCTCTGTCCACAACTCCAAGCTCCCCAACGCCGCTCGCGATGCCATCGGCATAAATCGAAAGCCTCGCTCTCCTCTTAGCCCGGATCTCAATCCGATTGAGAAGGCGTGGCGCCTGCTGAAGTCCCGCCTTCGGGCTCGCAACCTCACAAACGCCACTCCCGACCAGCTTTGGGCAGCAGCTCAGACAGAGTGGGATCTCATTACGCCAAACGACCTTGACAAGTACATCGAGGACATGCCCAATCGTGTCCGCATTGTGCAGAAGCGCAAAAGTCTCTTTTCCGAATGATAATTTGATTCTTGTATGCTTGCTCAATGGATCTCTCACTTTCCATTAAGTAGCAATGAATGGTTGTGATGTGGAATCATGGAGTTGCATTGATGGAAAGGTATGAGAATGATACATATGGTGAGAATCTTTTTGGTGGTGTTCGATTACTTTTGGACGGAACCTCGTATATACAGTAAGCAGCGATGTCATCCACGTGCTCATGTAGCTCCCTCATCTATCTTCCACTCCGAGGCCTCTTTCTTTCAATTAAATCTTGACATCGCTAAAGCTCAACACTCGGCCGTATGACGAGCAAATTTTGAAAATTACAAAAGTGATTACAACAGCTTTGACTCGGCCGAGATCGCCAATGACTTTTGCCAGTTTTTCAAAATCGGTATGTGCCAGGGGGTCAAAATGGAAGCCGCCCATGTTTATAAGCCTGAGGCCAACAACGCCGCGTCTTTCTATCGCACTCGGACACACAGGACATAGATTGGCGTGAATTTTGCAGTGTTCAGATGGGATTCGATCAGCTGTGCTAATGTAACAAAGATACAGTGTACGACAACTAGCCACTTGCTGTGCCCGTCTTCAGGTCCTGGGCAACTGCCTTCTTCAAACCATTGTTGGGGTCGGAGCTGCTTCCGAGTCCTTCTTCGATCTTGATGCAGCGTAGTTCCATGCGAGGGCCGATCTCGCGCAATCTGACTGCCCGTTGTTCCGAATGTACGGGCGCTCGGACCTGGTCGGCACGAGTTGTGTCTTTGACGTCGTCGCTGATGTCGTCAGGTTGATCATCAACGTCGCCGTCGTCGTCGTCTGCTGGCGTTGAGGATGCACCGTTAGCGCTGACGCTGGAAGGGAGCGGTTGGATGATGCGGTTGTGTCTGCCCAGATATGGTGTGGAGAGTTCGACTCGGTTGCCGCCGTCCTCAGCATCGGACATGTCGGTGTCGGCGTCGGTTTCGCTGTCATAGGCTGCAGCCGAGCTAGCTGCAGGGCTTTGACCTCTGGAGGACGAGCGGTGATGTCCCAGAACGAATTCAGCAATGTCATCGGCTGAGGAAAGATCGACCAGCTGTTTCCGATTGCTGCGACGAGGAGCCGCGTCGGGACCGCCATGCGACGAAGCAGTTGTGATGGAGCCGGCGAGTAGAGACCGAGATGAAGCTGTGCCTTCTATGGCTCGCCGTACGGACTTGGAGATGCCCACTGGTCGAAGAGTGATGAGATAATGCCGCCAATCGATTGTGTCTGTGCTGGCGTTGTAGTTCAGCAGGACAATTCTGCGTGCGGTGGTGAGCCGCATCTGTTGATACAAAGTATAATGTATGAGTTATAAGGGGCAGCCATCCAGCAAGCAGTCGAGGCAGGAAGGGGAGCTCACATTGTGAACCTGGATTGCTGGAAAAAGATTTTGAAAGACGGTGACCAGAACCTTGACGTGTTTCGAAACTGATGTGAAGTTGTTGAGGACGAGCTGCGAAGGAGAGGAAGCAGCAGAGGAAGAAGGGACGTCAGAGTCGAGGGGTGAATGAGGTGAATGGGAGATGGTGCTTGTCGAGCACTGATGGAGATGCTCACCAATGGTGGGGTCTGGTATTCTGCTCCGACAGAGTGTGGTCTCTTGCGAGCGCGGGCGAGATCGGCAGCGAGGGCATATTTGTTGATGCGGAAGGTGAGGGTGGGACCTCTTGGAGCGCGCATGATTCTGAGGTTGATGTTGCCGCCTCCGCCGTAGGATCCGACTTTGGTCTGACCAAAGACGAGGAGGTGGGAGACGCCCAAGGGTCCGCACATGGCAAGGAAGTCGCGTAGTTTGTTCTTCCTCCGTTCGCGCAGGCGGGAGGCAGTGTTTGGCTCCATGACCCTGCGTGTTTCTGCGACGAGGGTGCGTAGGGAGAGCGGCAGGCGGTGCGTGGCTGAGGAGATGACAAAGGACTTGGGAGCGCCTGGAGTGAGGCCTGCACTCTTGTCCTGGCGGGTGTTTGTGCCAGTGTTGACGTGGGTGCGTGTCTTCTTTCTCTGCATGGATGGGGACGCGGATGTCAGCAACCAGTCTGACTGAAGTGCTGGCTGCTGTGTGCGACTGTCATTGATGCTCACCTTTTGCTTTGCCATCGTTGCTGTGATGATGATGATGCTGATGGATGAATGTATGCTGAATGAATGCTGGATCTTTGGCTTCTTCTCGTCTTTGGCTGCCCAAAAAAAGTTGAGCTTGACTAGATTACGTAATAAACAACACCGCCTCTCCTCTCTCTCTCCCAAAATTTAAAGCTCACTTTTTGTTGAGGTGAGCGATTAGGTAATGAACCAGAAGAGTGGGGGGCTTGGAATATCATGCGACTGAGTTGGTTGCCTTCCACACAGCATGCTGACTGACTGTCTGACCAACCACGACAATCTCCACCCTCACAAGCATGACAGTCACACTCCTCCCACCCGCTCAGCCCCCTTCTGCAGACAAGCCCGCGGCCTTCGATGTGATCGTCGTAGGTGCAGGCATTGTCGGCAGCGCACTTGCCTCCTCCCTCGCCAAGTCTGGACGCTCTGTCGCATTGCTCGAACGAGACCTTGCCGAGCCCGACCGCATCGTCGGGGAGCTCCTCCAACCTGCAGGAGTGCATGCCCTCGCCAGACTCGGTCTCTCAAACGCCCTCGACGGAATCGACGCCGTCAAGGTCCGGGGTTACCAAGTCTTCTACGAGGGCAACAACGTCCCCATCCCCTATCCCACCAAGCAAGAACATCTCCAGCCAGCTTCAGAACAGGACGAGCAAGAACAAGGTCGCTCTTTCCACCACGGTCGCTTCATCCAGTCACTTCGCTCCTGTGCTCAAAGGCAGGACGGCGTCACTCTCTACGAGGCTACCGTCACCGACCTGATCTACGATTCTCACTCTCCTAACACTGTCGTTGGTGTCGCCGCCACGGCAAAACAAGCCTTGGCTCAAGAAGACAGCTCAGCAGACTCACCCTCCTCAAACATAACGTTCCAATTGAATGCTCCTTTGACCTTTGTCGCCGATGGGTGCTTTTCCAAATTCAGAAGGACCCTCCGCGGTACCTCCTCGCGCCACACCCCCGTCATTCGATCTCACTTCGTTGGTCTCGAACTCAAACACGAGCCCATGTCCTCTCTTTACACCCCTACCCCTTCTCATCCCAATGCCCTTCCCGCCTCCCAAGGTGGAACGGCAATGCTACCCGCTCCAGAACACGGTCACGTCTGCCTCACACCCTCTGGCCCCGTCCTGCTCTACCAGATTGGACCATGTGAGACCCGGATCCTGATCGATGTCGTGCACAAGGGCAGCGCACCACCTCCCAACGGCAAGGGACAACTCGAATCTCACATCAGGGAAAATGTCGTCCCTCACTTGCCACAACGCGCTGCCAGCGTCGTTCTTGAGGAACTGGATAAGAAGCAGAGGCTACGGAGTATGCCAAACAGCTGGTTGCCTCCGACTATGCAGGGTCAAGGCAAATCTGATTCGGATCGGAAAGGGGTCATCCTGGTCGGAGATGCCATGAACATGAGACACCCCCTGACAGGCGGTGAGTGACATCTTTCGTTGATTCTGGTCTTGCCACTCTCGATGGTATGAGAAGTTGCTGACGTCGAAGATCGACTTTCACACTGTCCCACAGGCGGAATGTCGGTCGGTCTTTGGGATGTCGTCTACTTGACTGCCCTTTTTGGCGGTTCCACATGGCGGCCAGACACCTCGGCTGCACGCTCGATTCAGGCAGAGAAGGCCGCCAAATCGACAGCATCCTCGCCCGGCGAGACGAACCGCGTGCTCGATCTCTCGCGATGGTCTCATGACATTTCTCCAGCCTTGCGTACCTGGCACTTCCAGCGCAAAGGCTTGTCCGGCGTCATCAATGTCCTAGCCCAAGCTCTCTACAGTCTGTTTGGTGCTGATGGTGAGTATTCTTGGCTTTTGATTCTAGAGCTGCTTATATGCTGACACCTGTAATAATCCATCAGATGACGACCTGTTCATTCTCCGAGAAGGATGCTTCGCCTACTTCCGTCTTGGCGGCGAGTGCGTCAACGGGCCAGTCAGACTGCTGTCCGGACTCGCACCACAGCCAATGCTGCTCGTCTTCCACTTCTTCTCGGTCGCCATACTCGCCTGCCAACTGCTGTTCACAACGGATCTGGCATTAAGGCGGTACCGCATGGCCGAGGCCGCCAAGTCCGGAGTGACTCTTTCAACAGCGCCTCCGAGCCTCAAGGACTACCCATGGCTGATTTACAGGACCATCCACGTGCTCTGGACAGCCTGCCTTGTTCTGTTCCCGGTCATCTTCTCTGAGCTCAAGCAAAATCTTCCGGATCGATTCAGTTCGTCTTCCGCCTCCAGTAGCGGGAAAGGAGCTGGAACGTCACGGAGTGCTGAGAAAGGCGACTCGTCTTTGACGGCAACACGACCGCTTGGCATGCTCGCAGTCGGTGCAGTCTGCCTGGTGGTTGCTTGGCGGTTGTCGCAGAGCCCAGGCTCGAGCGGCTTCCTCACGCCGGTGTACGCCATGAAGCCCAACTGAGGACCAGACATGCTCTGCATTCATACCTAGAACGATTGCTGCTTCCATCGCCCATCTTATCCGCCTGGTCGTGGGTTTTCCATTCATAGTAAATAGCAATGCCAATGTACGCGCACATCCATACCCAAGTGAGAGCTGAGGCCCAGGGG
Organism: Tilletia horrida; assembly: GCA_001006505.1. Classification (NCBI taxonomy): domain Eukaryota; kingdom Fungi; phylum Basidiomycota; class Exobasidiomycetes; order Tilletiales; family Tilletiaceae; genus Tilletia; species Tilletia horrida. The sequence continues at coordinate 6,643 of LAXH01000007.1, forward strand.
AATCCGCACGGGCCCGATCTAGAAGTGTGTCAAGGTGCAGCAGGCCCTCAAACAATTTGGGAGCACACAGAAGATGGGAACGCAACAAGGAACGCGATGGCAGCTGCTACCATCACACACCTCTCCTCACAGCGACGAGTGGACAGACAGGCAGATTCGACCGTGCAGACACAGCCAGGATGTCATCCACAGCGAAGAAGCCAAGGTCTTCGATCCCCATCAGCGAGCGCGAGGGACCCGTCAAATATGTCCAGCTCGTCACCTTTGTCGCCGTCTTCCTGTTTGGTAAGTGCCTCTCGATGACGGTGCCAATGCTACCGCTGCTCATTTACGACGTTCCTGCTGTTTCGTCTTCTCTGCAGCGATGCTGTGTGAGCATGGCACCCAGATCCTCCTCTGGCCGCTCTTCTACTTTGACTCGACCCGACCCATCTACGACCGCGGCGTCGCATACACAAAGAAGGCTTTCGCACACAACTTGTGTCTGATCTCTCAACTCTTTGCTCCTACCAAGCTCGTCATCTCCTTTTCAGACGAGAGCGGCAAGCTTCTCGACCCGGAGACTTTTGTGACACGGGCTCCTTCTTTCTACAATGGCGCATCTATTGTCAAAGGCAAGGTAACCGGCGTCAGCTTGCCGCAGCGAGCCGTCGTCTTTTCCAATCATCAGGTATGTTTCTCGATTTTTAAAGAGCTCGCGATACTCGTGCGCCTGGGTGCTGATCCGTCCTGAATATCCGTTGCTACAGATCTACCTTGACTGGCTATACATCTGGGTTCTCGCGCTGTACGCAAACCTGGGGGATGCCATCCATATCCTGCTCAAGGACAGCTTGAAATGGACACCCATCATCGGTCCAGCGATGCAATTCTTCCACTTCATTTTCATGAAGCGGAAGTGGGACGACGACAAGAAGAATCTCTCCGATCAACTTGCCTACCTCGCGGACCGTGCCAAGCCATTCTCCTCGCGTACCAGCATGGCCAGCTCCATCGACGCCAGTAGGGCATCCGGCGCGCCGTCAAATCTCCTCTTGAGCATCTTTCCCGAGGGCACTCTTGTGTCGGATCAAAGCAGACCGCTCAGCAAGAAGTATGCGGACAAGGTTGGGGAAGCCGATTTCCGAAACATGGTCTACCCACGATCCACGGGCCTCTTCTTCTGCCTTCGCACTCTGGCGGCCGACATTCCTGATCTCAAAATCATTGACATGGCTTGTGGATACACCGGTATCCCCCCGCAAGGCGTCGGTCAACAATTCTACACACTTCGCAGCGTGTACATGGACGGAGTCGCGCCTCAAAGCGTGCACATGCACATCATCATCTCCAGAGTCAGCTCCTTCCACACCTCGGGGTCGGATTCGCCGCCGCTAGGCAAACTCCCGCGCTCAGCGCGGGACTCGCCCTCTCAGCTGCCAACAGAGGAGGAGAAGAGAGCATTTGATTCATGGCTCTTGAAGCGCTGGAGAAGAAAGGACGAATTCCTGGATCGATTCTACAGAGATGGAGACTTCGTCGGTGGAGCTTATGCGCATTCCGAGGTGAGTTGTCTGTGTATGGACTTGCTTCTCAGAACAGGATGCAGTCTCATTCATCTAACTCATGTGGGGTGTAGGCCGCCGGAGAATATCGAAGACCTGCTGTCCAACTCGAGAGTGCACCGAATGGGAAGGCGCCCGCCAAACTGGACAAGAAGGAGGCGGCAGTCGATATCGAGGGCAGCAACAAGTGGGTCGAGCTTCCAATAGAGATGCAGTCCCCCCTTGCGATTGGCGACGTCTTCTGCTGGTTCGCCCCCGTCTTTGCTATTTATTTCCTGGTCAAGCTCATTCGCGGCATCACCGGCTAATTCTGGGGCGGAGGCGACAGATTGGATCAAGGAACTTCAGATTTCGGATTGTTCATACAGGCGGATTGTTCTATTTAGCACATAGTACGTTGCATAAATGCATGCGGCAAGAAAAGAAAATGGAAGAACAAAGCTTCCAGGAACGTAAAGGGAGTCGTGAGAGGCGAAGGGACAGATGCTGGCCGGTGAGAGGGTCGGAAGGACGTCTCAGCAAAGACATGCCGGTGGCTAGTGTTCTCAACGCTGTCTACGCCTAGGGCCCGCGGTTGCACTAGCACTGGCTTGAACAGTCACGCCGATGGTAATCGAAGCATGACCAGTCTTGGTCTGGGTTGTGAGAGCGGCGGTCGTGGTAGACTTGGCCGTTGAAGTTGGCATGGGGAAAGGAAGGCTGATGGATGGTGTCGAATCGCTGTCCGAATCGGATCCATTGGAGGAGTCGGAGCCAGAACCAGAGTCGTCCCCCTCATCATCGTTGTTGCTGCCGTTGTCTTCACTGCCGTGACTGTTGTCATCGCTGCCATGGCTATCGTCATCACCCCCGGAGCCATTGTCGTCATTGCCGTGACTGCCGTCTCCGTTCTCATCGTCATCACTACCGTCAAGACCTCCGTCGAGAGGGCCAGAAGGCGCATTACTGCCCGAGTCACTGCCCGAACCACTGCCCGAGCTGCTACCTGAGTCGCTTCCTGAAGCAGTGGGATCCGCCGTGGGAGCGGCAGTTGTAGTCGGGGCAGGCGCAGCCGAGGAAATGATGATCGGCAGAGCGGTCGAGAGCGACTTGATCACTGACACCTGATGGTGTTTGGTCTTTGTTGTAGACGAAGCTGGCTTGGTGAAATGGGGAAGTGAGAGAGTGGGCTTGCCGAATGGAATGGTGTGTGAAGACTTGCTGAAATGGGGCACGCTGAAAATGGCAGTCGAGTGCGAAGGCTTGCCATGACTCTTGCTGTGGCCGAATCCATGGCCAAGACTCTTTCCCGGGAAAGAGCCGGCAGCGGAGAGAGACACGGTAGCCTGTGCCGAGGCAGAGAAGCTGCCGTGCTTGCCTTTGGTTGGGTGTGGTGGGTGTGGTGGGTGTGCTTGTTTGAGAGCGTAGAAGTGCGCTCCTTTAAAACGACCAAGCTGGTGGTTGTGGGCGTTAGACTGGATCGAAGCGGTCGCAAGCCACCATCGGTCAGTACTCTATGGGATCGGCGGCATGCTCGTCAAGAATGCAGGATGTCTACTCACAGCTTCCGGAGCTGACGCGGCCTCAACGCTGAGAAAGAGTGCAGCTAGGACGAAGAAGGATGTGCCTCTCATCGCTGGATGTGTCAAGCTTTATGAGCAGAAGGTGAGGGTGCTGAAGAGGGGTATTGGGAAAGGAGTCAAGAAAGAGTGAGGTGTGTGGACGACGACCGAGGATCCACCAGCCAAGTTCTAGCATTTATACCTCTTGGGGGTGGGAAGATTTCAACATGTCAACACCAGTCACTCGAAGCGCCGGGTGCTGTGAACTGCTTGACCAGACTGGAAGTGCAATGCCTGAAGAAGAATAGGCAGAGCGCTGAGCTGGGTGAAAGGAGCAAGCATGAGAGAAGGGACTTGTCAGCGTGCACATTTGGAAATATGGCGGGCAGGAGATGAAACGGAGTTAGAGGAACGTAGATTCCACATGCGCTCCTTTCGGACAAAGTCAGGGACCGAGAAATCCTGCTGAAATCGTGAGGCATGCTTGTCAACGCGCCTGTGCCGGCTGCCATGAGAGCACATCTGTATGTGCTTTGCCGTCATCGACGTTCTGCTGTTGGGCGGACTGTGGAAGGACGGGGAGCTTCGAGTGTGCCGCAGATTCGGTTGTGTCGGAGCCTGATTCCCTGGTTCGAAGTGCGCCGTGTTCTCAAAAGTTTCCATCTCCGGACGGTCGGTGGTCAATAATGCATCTCATCCAACTGACCGGCAGGCGGGTCAAAGGGTTGGACAACATCAGGTCATGCCTGCATCCTTCTTTTGTTGCCATCCATGGTTCGACGCCGGATTACTGCATGCTGTCGAGAGAGAGGGAGGGCGAGGTGGTGAGACGCCAGAGCGGGGAGGTCTGCTTCGATGCGGAGGGTCTGCCAGTCTGTGAGCTCGCTTCCCTTTCTTCTTGGTGCTGCGTGGGAAAGAGCAGTAGCCGGTGGCTGATGAGGTTCGCCTTCGCTCGGACATCGCATCGCATCGCAGTCGTCCTTGTTGCACAGCTGAGTCATTCATCAGCACATCTCACCAAACACTCTTCCCACAGCTTGCTTCCGTGGTGCGGTGTGAGCTTGCGTGTGTCTACTACCAGTGAATGCGCACTGCCGTTCCGCGACTGGCTGCGTCCCTAGCATTGGCAAGATCGGTAACACCCTCACTACTTCCAAGAAGCTGCTCGCTCCGCCCACTTCTCCTACAGCAACGAGTCAATCTCTCCAACCGCCCTTCCGCCCACTCTCGTTCCAGCTCTACATCCCCGCGGACTGTAGCTGCAGCTGCAGTACATTTCCAACACTCCCAAACTCGGCCAGTCTCAGCAGCTCCGCAAACGATCATGTCTGAGGCGATCGAGTCCCACGGCGACTTCAAGCTCGTGAACCGCTTCCCTCATCCCTACGCTCCCAACTTCACCTTGGAAAAATGGATTTCCGTCAAGACAGGTCTGACCCTATACTGGGCAGACTTCGACTCGCCGCTTCTGAATCTCTATATCACCCTTGCAACCGAAATCTTCAATGATTCTGGAGTACCTCATACCCTGGAAGTGAGTAGTTCGTCCCCTTCGTCATATTTCCAGGCGCTGACGCCCCTATCTACTTTCCCTCATCTACGTAGCATCTGATCTTCCTCGGAAGCGAACAGTACCCGTACAAAGGCGTCCTCGACAGCCTCGCCAACCGAGCCTTTGCCCAGGGAACGAATGCGTGGACTGCAAATGATCACACCGCATACACTCTCACCACTGCGGGCTCAGATGGCTTCCTGCGCATGTTGCCCATCTACCTGGACCACATCTTCTTTCCCACTCTCACGGACTCTGGTTTCGTCACAGAGGGTGAGTAGCTCTTATTCTCTGTCTGTTTTTTGAACCCCATCTGAGACGCGCCCGTCCACACAGTCTACCACATCGCTCCCAACGGAACAGACAGCGGCGTCGTCTACTCCGAAATGCAGGGCAGAGAAAACAGTGCAGGAGACCTCATCGAGCTGGCAACCCAAAGACTCTTGTACCCTCCCTCATCCGCATACCGCAGCGAGACTGGCGGTCTGATGTCTGCCCTCCGTGTCCTCACACCACAGACCATCCGAGACTACCACAAGTCGCATTACGCCTCCCACAATGCCGCTGTCGTTATCTGCGGACCACTGGATCGTGCCACCCTCCTCAAGACATTGGACAGCGTCGACAAGAGTCTTGTCGCCCACGGCCAAACCCACGGCTCAGCAGGACCACCCGGTTGGAAGCGGCCCTTCCTGGAAACGACCAGCGCTGTGGCTCCGGTCATAGACGGCTCTCATAAACCAAGTCACGCAAATGCTCAAGAAGGAGAGGTAGATCTTGGGGCGCATAAGCGGGACCCTTTGCGTCGCAAGGCCGAAGTCGCGTTCCCGGAGAAAGACGAGTCCATGGGAGAACTGCAGATTGTCTGGATGGGTCCAGCTCTGGGCGAATGGCTGGAATACGACGCCCTTGACACGCTTTGTGAGCCATTATTCAGTCCCCAGCTCGTTCTGATGAAGAGTGCTGACCGAAGTGGCCGTATATGCAGCTACCTACCTGACCGATTCGGCGGTCAGCCTGTTGTCCAAGGCATTCATAGAGCGCGACGATCCTCTCTGTACCAGTGAGTTGCCACCCTCCAGTCGTCAGCGCTGTGTACATTTTCATACTCATCAGTGTCCTCCTCTCCAGACATATATTTCGGGTCCAACGACCGCGCCGGCAAGGTTACCACATTCGCCTACTTAAGCTCGGTTCCAACACAGGCATTGGACGATCTTGACGTCAAGTTAGTAGAGGTCCTACAAAAGCACATCGACGAGGGAATCGACATGGACCGCATGAAGACTGTCCTCGACAGGGATCGACTACAGTTGTTGAACGACCTCGAGTCTCGACCTGCCGACACCTTGGCGGACCTTCTGCAACGGGACTTCTTGTATGGCAACAAAGATGCATCCGATCTCCATCCTGCTGCGGACGATCTGACGCGCTTGGAGACGCTGCGGTCTTGGACTGGACAGCAGTGGGCGGAACTTTTGAAAAAGTACTTGGTCTCCAATCCTCGTCTTGTCGTGATCGGCAAGCCATCAGCGGCTCTTGCGAAGCAATTGAAGACAGACACCAAAGCCCGAGTCGAACAGCGCAAGAAAGAGCTTGGTCCTGACGGCCTCAAGAAGCTCGGTGACAAACTTGAGGCTGCCCAGCGTGAGAACGACAAAGAAATACCGCCCGAGATGCTCAGCAACTTCAAGATCCCAGCATCCGACTCCATCAGATGGATTCCGGTCGGCACTGGCAGAAACGATCCCGCCCGGGCTTCTAGCAGCGCACAGCAATCTATTGCCGATGAACTAGATGCTCAAGTGCAAGCACACCTCGACGCAGACGGTGCTCCTCTTCCATTCTTCAGCCAATTTGATCGTGAGTTCTGGGATTGGTCAGACTATGTAAAGTTGCTTCACTTTCCTGACCTTCCTACCTTCTGTCTGATTTGCCCTCAACGCGTAGAAATAAGCTCTCACTTTGTCAGGATCACCGCCTCATTCTCCACCGCCAATCTGCCTGCGCATTTGCGACCTCTCCTAGTCCTTTACCTCGGAACATTCTTCACTCTGCCTGTCTCGCGTGTTGACGAGAACGGAAAGAAGGTGGACTTGAGCTATGAGGACGCGGTCAAACTTCTCGACCAAGACGTACTCAGCTACGACATAGGCCTCGGCGAAAAGACTGGCTTTTCCGAGCACGTCGAAGTCGTGATGAAGGCGGAGCTGGGCAAATACGACCGCGCCGTCGGATGGCTTCGAGGTGAGAAGTTTGTGCCTCTTGTGTGCCGTGATGCTCTCACGAATGTCTTACCATCTGTTCAACGTTCGCAGACCTTCTATGGAACAGTACCTTCGCAGTTGAGCGGCTGAAGATACACGCCACCAAGACACTCCAGTCCCTCCCCGAGCAAAAGCGCGACGGCTCCAGCGTGTCATGGGCGCTAGCGCGGGATCAACTATACGATCGGGAACAAAGCTCCAATCTAGGCATTGACCTGTTCAGCCTGATGGAGAACGTTCCGAAATTCGTGGAGAGGATGAACACTGACAGTGACCAGCTCGTCAAGGATCTGGAAGCCGTTCGGGCCGCCATGCTCGCTCCGGAGAACCTGCGAGTGTCCGTTGCAGGAGATATCCTGGCACTGCCCAGACCCAAGACCGTCTGGGTCAAGAATTTCTGCGATCCTTCATGGACACCAAAGCCTCCCGTTCCCGTTCGCTGGTCCAAGGATGTCTTGAGTCCCGCCGGGAAGACTCCCTCACGTTCCGTAAGTCGGCATATGAGCAAATTGGATTTTCAATTTTCATGCTCACCACGGACTGCATTACAGGGTTTGATAACTTCCCTGTCAACGATCGAGTCTTCGTATGCGGTCTTCACTGCTAAGTACATAGACCGCTACGACCACCCTTCCTTGCCCGCGCTCACGGCAGCGCTGGCAGTGCTGAATGCGATGGAGTCCTATCTTTGGCGATACATCCGGGGAGCTGGATTGTGAGTTCTGCCGCTCAATTTCCTCTCTCAAGGAGCATAGGACTAAAACTAATTGTTTGAATTCCGCAGAGCATACGGAGCCAACATCAGACCCGATCTCCGCGCTGGCCATTTGCATTTCACGCTGTATCGATCACCTGATAGCGCAAAAGCGTTCTTGGCCGCAAAAGATGTGATCGACAAGTTGGCGTCTGGTGCGATGACGATCGACGACACGACACTCGAGTCAGCGAAGTCCTCGGTCTACTTGTCCGTGGCACAGGGCGCTGGCAGTGTCGGTGCGGCTGCAGGCCAAAGTTTCCTCGATGAGACCATGATTGGAGTTCCCAAAGGTCGTTCTCGCCGACTTCTGGAGCAGCTCGACTCGGTCACGGTCGCGGATGTGCAACAAGTGTTGAAGCAGTATGTCGTGCCGCTCTTCGATCCATCGACGAGCATATGCTCGGTCGTCAGTGCTCCGCAACAAGCAAAAGCCATCCGGGACTCGCTCACCGCCGTTGGATACCAGATTGAAGATCGCACCATCAGTGCTGCTGATGATGAAGATGCAGAGGGAGAGGGCGAGAGCGGAGACAGCGAGGATGACAGCGACGATAGCAGCGAAGGCGACGAGATGTCTTGGGAGGAAGGTTCGCAGCGCAGCCACTAAATTCAAATATGTAACCTCCATAATTCAAGCTACCAATCGTACTGCTCGTTGCATAGCACACGACTTTTGCATCTCTACACCTCACGAGCTGCTGAAGTCTCCGTTCAACCCTCACCAAAGTGTGCACATCAACGAGTTGGCTTTCTGATCTACGGTGCCGCATCGAGTGCATCTGCAAATTTCCGGAAGTGGACGGCGGCCTCCTTTGGGGATCTCGCGAATGACATTCGGACCAGAGGAGGAGTCCGTGATCGCGAAGGTGAGGTTGAGCTAAACTTTTGTTGACGGAGCGCAATGAGCCGATCTATCTCGTCGACGTGCGCCTGCATAGAGGGTGTGAGCTCAATCTCGAAGCCTGAGGATGTGTACTGCTCGCAGATGATGAGCAGTTGCTTCACACTGTCGTATTGGATCAGATGTCGCAGAAGGCCTCGGTAGATGCCTCTTTGTGGATCTGTATACAAATCTGGCCCGAGACTTTCTCCCTGCAACGATATGAATCAGTCTCAGGAACAAGGTCCGGGAGTGCGCAAAACATACCAACAGAGCGGCCTTGATGAACATGACCCCGGCTCCGTGTCCGAAACTGATGTCGATTCCTAAATTCTCGTTACCAACGAGCTCCACCTGTTTTCTCATTGTCAGCTAACCACAACTCTTAGATGATCGGCAGCACAGACTTGCGCACCTTCAGAACCTGCAAATGCGAGATGACTTGAGTATTCTGCAGCATTCGGATAGACGCTGGAAATCGTCGCCAATTATGAGCCGCGAATGAGATGGCATAACGGCTGGAGTCTTCTGGCTCCGCTGGCGCCGGAAGTGGAGACTGCACGTCCTGGGCTCTGTTTTCGATCCTTGAGCCGGAGGCCCCTGTCTTGGTCCTTTTGACGCGCCGTTGCTGAAGAAATTCTTCGACCTCTCCTAGTCGGACTTGATCTGCGCTATCCGTCATGTCTAACTTGCTCGCCTTGCGTTTCCTCGCGATGTCCAAAATTGATGCCGTCAGATCGAAGGCGGCCGTGACTAGCTGAGGGGGTTCCGTTCTGCTTTCCGAAGAAACGTGGAATTCTTGATGTCCTCGTTCTTGAGGGCTTGTATCGCTGACAGCTCCACCTGTGCTCCGCAGACTTATGTGAGTGTAACAGCCTTGAAGAATCCGACTGCGGTGATCCATGTAGGGTTCTAGCTGCATAAGGCCTTGATGCACTGGCATAAAGCTCATTTTTGTCTTGTCGTGAAAGTGCAACGGTGCTTCAGAAGCTTTGAGCATGTCTTGCACCTTTCCGCCTGATTGTAAGGTCAGATGTTCTTCTCTTGAAGCGCGTGCACAGAGAGTCATTGATCGCCACGAGTCTTGTCCGTCATCGGCGGTACTCCTCACGCCCTTGGCGCCCAGCTGAACTTCCAGCACTGGATTCGTCCTGACCGGATTGGTCAGGTCCTTGAAGGAGAGTGTTCGCTGAGTCTCTCTCTTTCCTGATGAGAATTGCGGCGGCAGGTCTGGATATGCGCATACTTTCTGTCAGTTCTGAAATTCCAAGAATGATCCAAAGTAACCCACCTGGGCATTGGATCACGCAAATGTTCCCCGGACTAGTGATTTCGTCCCTTGGCTTGGTTACCTGTGACAAGAACTGGGCCTTATCTCGTCGTAACAAATGATTGTCGAAAGTCGATTCCGCCAAGGGAACTGTATGCATGAGCTTGCTGGCCTGCACTGCGAGATAGCTGTGATCTGTTTTGCTGAATGCATTGGGAACGTCCTTCCAATAAACGTCCTCTGGGTTCATGAGGAGATGCTGGATCAGCCTCGTGTGCGCTGTGAAGATAGAAGGCTTTTGACTGAGCTCACCAACGAATGCAATTGGCTCATCAGCCCTCAGCAGATCGTGCTGACTACCCAAACCCGATGCCTGATCGATGAGGGAGTGCACTTGACCTTGGTGTTTCGTCCCAGTCTGTCCTGTGTTTCCGTCTTGAGAGCTATTATGAGTTGACGATGAAGGTTGGGACGTTGTGATCGACATCAATGAGATGTCATCTGAAGAAAAAAGAACAAGCTGAGCAGGGCATTCAAATCATGAGATCTCGACTGAACTTGCCCTACAGTACGTACCTGCGTCGTCCACCAAGCTGAGCATCCTGCTCACTGCAACGTGGTCTTCTCTTTGTTCTCCATTTCGGAACACGTGCGTCCGAAGCATCGTAGATTCAGTGCCCTCTGTCCTCGAAAGGACTGTTAAGGTCGGGAGCGCGAAGGATAACGCTTCTTCGCTTCTGCTGAAATGCCGTCGCCGCTTCAAACCCCAACATCCATGCGGCCGGGCGGCGAAATCCTGGTGTTTCCTGAGCTGACAACGAGCAACTCGAGGTTCTTCGAAGGATAAATGCTGTGTCCCTTCATCCAGTGTTGGCAAAAGCACAGCGGATCTCTTGGTCGGTGAGCTGTATAGGCTCAGAATCTGCTTGATCAGCACAAACGCTGCCGCTTCGATGTTTGGGCTTTGATGAGAGGATTTTTGCATATGGTCAGCCGCGGCACATAGGATCATTCCAATATTTCGCTCTTCCGTACTCACTCGATGTGATCTGGGACCCTCGGTGCCTTCGAGACCCTTCTGAGGGACTGATCTAGGCTCTCAGCTGACACAGAAGAAGATCCGGCCAAGACTGAGGCTGCGGATGTGGAGCTGCGCTGCGCGCATGTTGTTGATCTAGGCCAGAGAGGCAGGTCCTGGCGGATATCTGGAGAAGGTCAAGATACGTTCAGATATGCCATTATCCTTTTCAGAACGCCTGTTCTTACCTACATTGAGGAGGCATGAAGCTCAGTGTCTTGCTAGATGCTGGTGTGGCTCTAGTCATGGCCTTTCTAATGAGTAGGAAGGAATTCTTTGGGACTGATTCGGGACCTGAGGTCATGTTCTCCATCGCGTGGAAGATGCTGCGGTCATTCTGGGCCGAGATGCAGCGCCGGATGGAAGTGCTTATGCTGGATGTATGATCGACACGGACAGGCTGTAAGGCGCCTTGGAGCAGAGCATTCACGAAGCTGTCGAGGAAGGCTTGATGCTATGCAATGCATAAAAGTGTCAGAGTATATGCGCCCGAAGCAGGATAAGGGCCTGAGTTCCTCACCTGGTGATCTTGGAGATGCCAGCTGATGTATGCTGCGCACTCCTGCTGGAGTGCGTCGTTGTACTCGGTCTTCTCCTCAAGGCCGATCTCATCTTCACCCATCCCAGCCTCAGACGTGTAGAACGATCTTTGCGTTGACCCCGAAACCGTGTGGTCCTCTTCCATGATCGTCCGCCTTTCACAGAGTGTTGTGAGCCCTTGTTGAAACGGTTTTCTCGGATCCCGCACTGGGTCGACACCCGAAAGTTGGTGATGAGGTTGATGACGGTGGTGAGTTGGGATGAGATGAGATGGAATCGGTTGCCATTTGACTCTGGTCAGCTGATGACTGCATACAATTACCACAAGATGAGACAAACAGGGGCGCACCGTCCCCCAAGGCCATCATTCAGGATCAACATGCATATAAGAACGTCGTCCTTTGTCCCAAATGCATGCCGCTGATCGCTCATTTCTCTTCCAATTCCTTTTCTGCCTTCTTCTCCTTTCCTTCTCAGCTGGCTGAACTTTTGCATCGTTCTGACCTGTCTGCAGCGCAGCGCGGCCAACACACACAGTCACCTTCAATCGACACACAAGTAAGTGGGTACTGCCTCAGCGTATTGACTACCACTGTTTCTGATCCTCAGCCATCTCTATCCTCTCCAGCCTCTATGGACCACGGCAAGACACAAGAGCAGCTCCTCCAAGAGCTCCAAGCAATACGGACAGAAGTGCACTCTTTGCTCAAGCAGTACTACCAGTCCAGAAACGCTCTTCCCGCCACCGAATTTCCGGTCTCAGTCTCTTCAGTACGGCGTGTTCCCATCTCAAAGTACCGGGAGGTGAAGGCCAGGAGCGCATCCGAGACTCTTCCCGACACCCGAACGCGGCGGCTCAGCGTCGACACCAGTGTGACTCTGCCATTCGAGGGCATTCAAAGCAACGGACGACCCAAGCTGCCGACAATGATGTCAAATGCCTGTCTCGAAGAGCGTCCCGCATGGCACAAGAGACTCTCCAGAGCGTTCAACGTGCCCAGAGCAGAACGCAAAGCCCACACCTCTCCCCCTCCTCCGGTACCCTCCTCTCGCCATGCTTTGACCAGATCATGTTCAAGGATCACTGCATCCAATATGCGCCATCGGCATTCTGAAGCATTTCTTTCCTCCAGCCCGCACCTCCCCATTGCCGAACGTTTTTGCTCCCAACCAAGCTCTACGGATAGCGTGGCGACCATCAAGGCAAAACTCAAGGACGAGTCGGAACCGGGCGATGTCAGCAGCGATCTCTCCGACGACTCTTGCTCCAGTCAGATCAGTTTCCAAATCATTCCGATGCACAACCTCCTCCCATCCGCTCCCCCGCAACGCTTCTTGTGAGCAAAACTCGAAACTCTCAAGAATGTGCTGTACAGCATCTGTATACAGTAATGGCAGGGCGGGCATCAGTGCATTCCAATGGTAATATAGTACATTCGCCGAGACTGAGAATGTGGCAGATAGCGATCAGATATGGTATTGATAGCCGGACCAGTGGTCACCCTTGCGGAATTTGGCTTCCTCCACACTGGCATACGTGCCTCCGGGGAGCATATCGAACCTTCTGTAGACGGAACGAATCCTTCCCCTAATGCCATCGGCCTGATCCTGGCGACGCTCTTCCGCCCGAGCCTTCTCCAATGCGGCTTCTACTTCCGCCTGAGATAGACTCGAGTCCAGGATGGTCTCATCCCATTCGCCATTTGCTTTTCTCCGGTTCGCGTTGGCCATCATCCACCAATACGTGCTAAAAGACAACGAGAAGATCAGTTGATGAACGCCGAGTTGAGGTTCTCCAATTATGCTCACATGGTGGTAATAACTCCAATGCCTAGGTAGAGCAGCACAATACCATGGCCGAGTGGGTACCAAGGCTTGTCCTTGTCTCGATAGATGTTCTACAGAGACGATTGAGGATGTCAACTCGGTGTTCTCACGCATGTTGCTGCCGATGCTTTGACTTACAGAGCTGACAGCACCGTTCAAGTTTCCGAAGGAGATGATGATTCCCATGACGGCGCTTCGCTTGTAGATGCCCTCTACTCCACTGGTCATAGCAATCGTGTTTGCGATGCAGGGATAGCTGTGAACAGGAGAAAATCTAGTCAAGTCACTGTCGATCTGCCGAAAATGGGTGCAGAACACAGCACTCACACTCCCAGAGCGGCCAGATAGATAAACGCATACGAGACGGCTGGGTTTCGAGATGCGATGAGTACGATGTATCCAGTGATGCCGATCGCCTGGCAGATCAAGTTGAGTAGTGGCCGGTTGCCCCGCTTGTTGGCAATGAAGCCGACCATACAGGTGACAATGCACGCAAGCACCTGCAAAATGAGACGCAGAGAGCGGAAATGAGCTGGGGCTGCCCGCAGCAAGCAATTAGCTTATCGCTGATGCTCACGTAGATGCTGCAGGGAGAGAAAGGAGACAAAACGTGAAGGAGCGCTTGCCTTGTCAGAAGAATCGATCAGCGCTGCTATCTAGCATGTACTCACGGCACAGAAAGCAGATTGGCCTTCGTCGACGTGTAGCCGAGTTGTTGAATGATCTTGGGCGTGAAGAGCGAAAACGCATACAACGGTGCATCAGCTCCAGCGTAGGCCAGCATGCCGACATAGGTCTTGATGTCCAGGAAAGCTCGAGCGACGTGCCGCCATTGGAAGGGCTCTCCTGCCACCGAGAACTGCTGATCGGCGGCAAGTCGAGCGAGAATGTACTTTCGCTCGTCTTCCTTGAGGAAACGCGCGGTATCGGGAAAGTCTTGAACGACGAAGAAAGAGATGACACCGGTGACAGAAGTCACAATTCCGATGAGGATGCTTTGGATGCCCAGGGTTGAGTCTGGTCAGCTTACTACACTTGAGAAAGAGCAATGGCATGCTGTGACTCACAAGATCCATCTCCATCCCTCATAACCGCCAACGCCATCCATATTGTGAATAGCGGCGGCCAAAAGACCACCAAAGGCGCCTGATGCTGTGGCAGCAGAGAAGAAGATGGCGGCACGCAGGCCAAACTCTCGTCTCAGATACCAGCCGCTCAGCATGAAGTTGACACCTGTTGGCAATCACGAGCCAGGAAGGGTCAGTCAGCGATGATGTTAAACTGTACACAGCATAGCAGCACACACGAACCTGGGAAGAGTCCGGCCTCGGCAATGCCTAGGCAAATGCGGGCCCCAAGGAGGCCGGCGTAATTTCTGGTGAAGCCCTGAGCCATCATGCAGATGCCGACGAAGAAGGTGATCAGCGGAAGAACGATGGATGGTCGGAAGCGTTTCAGGAGCAGATTTGTCGGGCTGTGGTGAAGATGCGAAATGTTCAGAAGAGTCTGAGTATAAGTTGGTCATTCGAAAGACTTACACTTCGAGGAGTCTACCAGCGATTCAAAGATTGGAGTAGCATGCTTTCAGTCAAGAGCGGTGTCTGGGCAGAGGAAGCGGCAGAGGTTCACTACTCACGAGTAAGTAAAATAGAAGACTGTTAAGCAAATGTTATCTGCTCAGAGAGGGGATGCGAGGGAGCTTGGAGGGTCAGTATTGTCAGCAGCTCGCTCATGCCCAGAAACTGTACTGACACTGCTCCGGAGTGATGTGAATGTCCCTTGACAGGCCGTAGAGTTGTGCATTTCCTGGACCAAGACGAAGGAGGAAGTCAGGGCCAGCTCCTGAACCGCGCTCCATATCGAAATGCAGCTCACCAATCGCAGAACGGTCAAGAAAGGAGAGAAGGTACAAGAAAGAGAGGAAGGGGAGAAGACAGAGGTCCACCTTGCGTACGAGCGCCTTCTCATCTATCCCGTCTGGCAAGGGCACGCCGTTGGAATCTGTGCGGCCCGATGTTGCCAGTCCTGCTTCTTGTTGGGCGGCAGCTGCTGGTGCGTTGCCGCAGTTGTAGTCCGGGGCCTTGTCGGATTCATGGCTGTTCCTGAGCATGGGCGCGTCGGTGGCCGGGGTGATGGAGCGCTCGTTGGTGCCTACCATGGTGAGTCCAAGGGCGAGGGAGGTGGTCAAAGGTCAAAAGGTGAGCTGCGACCTTGGTGGGGTTGAAAGGGGGGATGTCACTACATGACACCGTCATTGGATCGAGCTTTCCCCACACATCAGAAGCGAGGTCTTAAGAGCACACAGCAGGCCCCCGCATATCGAACGGCAACCGGCGGCAACTGGGAGGGAAGCACCAAGGGACGTCTATTTTGATATTCGATGACACAGAGAGGCAAGGAAGGATGAGAGACCAAGAAGTGTGTGTGGTGTGTACAGTACTAGATGAACTACTACTCTTCTACTTTTTCGCAGGCGACGCCGTGCCTGACGCCGGGGCCGGACCCTCATCGTCCGTGTCCGGCTCTCGTTCGCCTCCATACTGCAACCAGTTGTTCAGTCGGAGCCGGCGCCGCTCTTCTTGCGCCTTCTTCTCGTTACGCGTCAGCTTCTTCTTCTTGCCCAGCTTGCCCGCCTTGAGCTTGCTCATGTCGTCCCCTCCTTCGTCACCACTTCCCGCGGGAGTGGCCGAGGCGCTGCCGGACGGTGTCGCAGCCGCACTGGCCAACCGACTCGCGGGGGTAATCGCGGGCGTCGAAGCACCGCCGTTGGGGGCAGGCGACGCAATGCCGGGTGTGCTGTTTCCGCCATCGTCGACGTCGGCAAAGTTGCCACTGGCCAAATCGACCTTGCTCTTGTTGGTCAGAATACCGTTGTCGACGTGCCAGAGCTCCGAACACAATGCCGTCAGGAACTCCGAGTTGTGCGAAATGATCACCACGGCACCTTGCCATTCCCGAATGGCCACAGCCAATCCGCCCAAAGCTTCACGATCCAGATAGTTCGTCGGCTCATCCAATACCAGCACCTGTGGGCAGTTCCACATTGCCGCTGCCAGCACCGTCTTGACCTTCTGACCACCACTGTAGCCGCCCATCTCGTGGTGCTCGGCAATGTCACCTTGCAGACCAACCGATTCCAGATGCTCCCGGATGAGTTTTTGGCTTAGCTCGCGTGCACCGGCTCCTTCTCTACTCGATTCAAAGTCGTCAAACTTTTGCAGCATCTTGCCGTAGCCAAGCTCGAGCAGGCGCTCTCGGGCAATCCATGTGTTAAACTTGGGCAGAAGTCCTAGAGAAAAAAAAAACCGGTGAGCCTCAAGCGGGATTGCATCATAAGTTCTCCGTCGCCTTTACATACCCTTCCACTTGATCTCGTACTGCATCTGTCGTTTTAACTTTTGTCGACCCACAATCATCTCAATCACCCGGGATTCTCCAGTCGACGAGACGATTGGTTGCGCCAGCTTCATTTCCTCCGCGTCGGTGAGTTTGCGCGACGCCAGCTCGGTGAGTTCGCGATCGTGGCCGTCCTGGAAACGCCAGCGGATGTAGTCGACCGCGGACTTTTCCAGATGCGCCTCAATGTGGTGGAATGCTGTTCAAAATTGAGATTTCAGTGGATGCTGCCGATGCGCTGATATGAGATGGTTAGACTCACCGTGTTGAGCAACCTTGGCAACTCGCAACGCCGGGTGCTTCTCTACTTTTCCTTCTTGAGGCTCCGCTTCACCCGTCAAACACTTCAACAAAGTACTCTTGCCTGCTCCGTTCGGTCCGACGATGCCGACCCGCGACGACAAGCTGATCGCACACGACGCGTTCTTGAGGGAGGGCTTGGACATGCCGGGGTATGTGAAGGTAACGTTGCTCATCTTGAGAATTGTACGCGTGTTCGATCGAACACCGAGCAGCGAGCCGGGAGGAGGGAACGAGAACTTGACGGATGTCGCCGCCAGCGCATAGAAAGACTTGGCCTCGGGCTTGTTCTTGACAAAGGCTGCGAGGTTGCCGCGGTAGTACACAATCTTCTTGTTGTCGTAGTGAATGATATCTGTGCATACATTGTCGAGAAAGCCGGTGTCGTGAGAGACGGTAAGAACAGTGATGTTGTTGTTTGACACTGTCAAAGCAAGCCAATATTAGCATACTGGTAATCCTCCTTCGCAAAGCATAGAGCGGACGCTGCTCACCAAGATAATTTTCGAGCCAAGCAACGGATTGCACGTCCTGGATGCGGAATGTTGCGCGTCAGCATAGCTTATCGTGAGAAACGCGTCGCAATGCAGCATACTCACCAGATGGTTGGTGGGCTCGTCCAAGAGCAGAATATCAGCACCGATAAGCATGGCACGCGCCAGCTCCAGCTTCATCTTCCATCCACCACTCAGACTTCCGACGGGGTGAGATTGTCTCTCCTCATCAAACCCAACATCCTTGAGCGCCTTGGCAACGTCGTCGCGACTTCTTCCCTTGAGTTTCTCATCACCAGAGATAAAGTCCAAGATGGGCGTCGAGCCGTCTTCGCCCTGGAGAGAGTGCTCGACCATGACGGTCCGTACTTGGTCCTGAGTTGGGAATCCCTCCACTTTGCCATCCCGCATGGCTTTCAGCAATGTCGACTTTCCGCTGCCATTCTTGGCAACGATTCCGTAACGGTGACCACGATGCAGTCGAAGGGTGGTGTGGTTCAACAAGAGCAGACCACCGTAGGCAAGGGAGAATTGGATATTGCAGAGACACTCTCCCTCGATATCTTCTTCCTCGGGCTGAGCTCCGAATCGTGCAGTGTCCAGCTCGACGTACATGTCGCGCAACGCCTTGGTTGCCTCTTCCGCAGCCTGGGGTGAGGCGCATACACGACGGAGGTAGGGCAGGACATAGACCTCATTCCAGGTGGAGGCGACCATGATGCGCTTGTCCGCCAGACGGACAATCAGTTTGGCCAGGTAGTCCAGACCCTGAAGTGCCCAATCATCGCTCTTGGCGTTTTCGTGCTGGGGAGGAAGATGCGGCTGGATGGTGGCCAAAATGGCGTCAAGAGCTGCGCTCTTGGCTTGTTCAAAGACCTTGATTGGGTCGGCCTGCTCCGCCGACGCGTCGACGGCCTTGGTGGCCTCCTGCAGAGTCTTGAGGGCAGCAAGGGCCAGCTCGCGCACCTCGGGGAACGACGCTCCTTGCTCAATGCGCTCGACACCAGGAGTGAGGGCGGGCAGGAAACGTGATGCCTGGTGCGGGTCTCGCACCAGTTTGCAGAGGTTGTCAATGACAATGACCGTCTGACGCTGAACAGTTTGTGAGCGCTCGTTGAGGGCACGTGCCAGGAGGGGCACCATGACTGCGAGGGCGGGTCCGGTAACATCGGCGACGAAGGTGGTTCCTGAGAGCTTCTTGATGCATTCTGGTACCGAATCAGGTCGAGCCATGCAGCCGACGAGGTCGGGGATGAATGGCCGCAAGTCATTGTTCTCGAGTGTGAGGTCGCATACTTTGGTCGCCGTTTTGATGGCTTGTTTCGAAATCTGGTGGAATGGGAAAAATCGATGAGCAGGTGTTTTCTAATGATTCTTCAGCTACGTCTGTACTTACCTCAGCTTTGGTGTCGTGCATAGCATTAGTGAGGTATGGGATAAGTTCGACGAGTTGCTCGCCTACTTGCTCGCTGGCGCGCTCGGCAGTCCGTGAGATGAGTTTGAGCACTGCGACTTTGGCCTGCCATTTCGACGCGCTCGACTCGAGGATGCTGTACAGGATAGAGTAGAGTTCGGACACGGCCTCGGGAGGAGTGAGTGCTGCGCCGGCATTGATGGCAGATTGTGCGGCCTCTTTTACGACGTCGCCCTTGTCGGAAGTGAGGTCGAGGAGCGCGGGCAGGGCGGTGGGGAGTAGCCATGGCTCTGCACCGAGAGGAGAGGGAGCATTCTTGCCGCCGACCTTGGTGAAGATGGCGCCGAGCCCGACGGCTGCGGCCTCTCGTTCGTAGCCGCTCTTCTTGTTCTTGCTGGCCTTGATGAGGCTGTCTAGGATGCCCTCGGTGTGTACCGACCTGAGGCCGGCTGTGTTGATGTAGTTGGTGAGGTCCTCAGCGGCGCGGGAGCATTCTTCGGCCGAGGGAGCCTTGTAAAGTGCAGAGAGAAGCTGCTGAGCGTCTGCCATCGTTCGGCTCTGTGTGGTAGCTTCTTTACACTGAGAGTTGTGGTTGTAGCAGTAACAGTAGACACTGCAGTTGCTCAATGAATCTTCTCAGCTTGTTGAAATTTTTGCTCGCACGTTGGCAAGCAGCCGAAATTTTTCTCGCTCATCAAGGGGTCCAATTTGATGACGCCACACAGAACGCGTAGCCACGTGGCTGGTCGGTAGTGTTGATCTTGATATCGAGAAAGAGAGCGTCACGAATAATTATTGGGGCAACACGAGACAGAGAGAAGGAGGAAGTTGCATCCACACCACGAGGAATCAGGTCAGAGTGGGCAAGGAGGGCAGGTCATCGAGATAGCGGGTGGGTCACCATGGCTGAGGTCGAGGCCCTCTTCGATGGGACCGTGCTCGACTACTCCAAGCGTCAGATCCGATTCCCACGCACTGATGCACCCAAGGTCCCATTCATGGCCGAGGACACTGAGCGTTATGAATACTTTGAAGAGACATCTCCCAAAGTCAGCTACTGGAAGAAGACCATTGGCAAGGGCATCGCCGAACGTCTCAGACTCTGTGAGCTTCTGCTGCCGGACTGCTCCCCTTTCTCTGTTTGCATTGTAGCTGAACATCAACACCTTTTGATCATGTCTTAGCAAAACCCGACAACTGGAAGCTCGCCAGTCTACCTGCAGGATATCGTCTGCGCGAGTCCTACCCGGATAACACACAGAGCTACACCAATGACATGTTCTGTGACCCACGCAAGATATACAGCAAACCGGCCGAGTTCACGGAGCACGCATTCTGGCTCTGCTGCGATCCCCAGCTCTATGCATGTCAGTGCCGATTTTGCACCTCCAGGGCGCTCATGGAGGACCCATCCGCAGAGGGAGTCGCCATCAAAGTCCTACATCCCGATCCGTGGGAAGCATACTCAGATCCGTGGAGAAGCTCAGCCTACCAACGCGTCTGGAAGTCCGATTTACGAAGACAGGAGGAATTGGATCCCATCCATCTCGACGGGAAAAACTTCCAAGTCTTGAGGTATCACGAGCTCGTCTGGTTCATTCTTCCTGAGCCATTGATCGGGCCTGGCCAAGGACAAAAGATCACTCACTGGCCCGCCCACGTCTCCCAGCGCACTGTGATCACCACCGTGAAGCAGGACCCTTCTGAGATGGATGTCGACGTCGATCCCTCTGCCGAATACGAGAACGACCTCGATCTCGACGGAAACGTCGTACAAACAGAACAATACCGCCTCCAGCTGCTGGGTCTTCGACGTGAAGCCTACGCCACTCGTGACTTGCTAGTATCTCAACTCGCATATCACCCACCAGAATCCCTGCTGTCCCAATCCTTCAGTAGCGTCGACCCCGAATCCGTGGCCTGGATGGGACAAGACAAACGGCCAAAGTGGCACATCGCGCCTTCTCTCGACGTTCATCCAGACAGAAGCGGATCAAAGCAGAGTTCTGAGTCGTCGTCGAAGCGCATCCGAAGGAGACCATCCTTCGAAGAGGCACTACCCGCATTCAACCTCGCTGTCTGCATCCTATCTTACCTTCGCAATGCAGTGGTAGCATGCAAACCCCTCGAGCTTAACGACACCATCCACCTTTGGGATGCGACCAAATCTACCTCCGTCGCACAGCAAGTCGTCCGAAAGGAGGCTCAGACGTCGATCAGAAACTCATGGATCGTGCTCAAGCGCAATCTCTGGCCCGAATTCGGACCGCTCAACACCGATGCACGCACGGATAGAAACATATACTATCAAGGCGTCATGCTCGGGGCCGATCGCATTTGGACAGCTGACATTGTCCGGGTCGACGTCCGCGCAGCCGACATAGAGCGGCTGTGTAACCAGATCCACACCTCGGGCGCCGGCACCCTCCATCGGGACGAGCTGACGCGACTGATGAGATTACCTCGCGCTGTCCTGCTGGACCTGGATGCGATCATCTACCCTGCTCCGATGCATCCTCAAGAAGCAAAGCGAGACTTGCTCTTCTGCGGCGCACTCGTGATTGCGCTTCATCGAGAACGGGATGCAAGCCTGATTGCAAAATATGGGCCCTGGATCCGCGCAACGCCGTACGAGGATCTAAAACCGTTCAGCTTGGAATGGACGAGGCCGCGGAACACCCTCATCTATTCTCGCAAAACGGTGCATTCGCCAGACATGGTTTTTCTTCCGCTGCTTCAGCCTCGGAAAGGGCACGTCGCTGCGTTGCCTTGCACCCTGCTGGCGGGCAGGTGGTATGCTTCGCCTTCTTCTTTGCGGTCGGATCCAGAGACGGCGCTTGCATACTCTGCTCTGATGGAACGGGTTGACAAGATCTGGGCCGAAAATGAGGACCCAGGACGACGGGAAGGGGCCATGCTGAGGCTGTCGCCTTCGCTGTCCTCTTCTGAGCGAGACATCGTGCTGGCAGGTTGGGGACCAGGAGCGCTCTGCAGCATGATGTGTCAACAAGAGTGGGACTCGCTTTTGGATATCCACGATCAGGCGGAGAGAGCGGCTAGAGTCGAGGTCTGGAGGCTAATCACGTTGGAGCGGGAGCGGCGGCAGAGAATCAGGTAGGCGGTAATCACACCAGAGAAGCAGGGGGCCAGCTTCAGTGTCCTCTATGCTTTCTCAGAGTCATCAATTGTACAACAGCACTTCATCGGCGCACGTCTTTCGAAGGATCATGTTTGATTACGGTCGATACACGAGAGATGAGGAACAGATGAGGAAGAAAGAAAAAAGGAAAAGCTGTTTCCCTCTAGGTTACGCCCCTGAGAGAATTGCCGAATCGACTGACTCCCGAAGCTATGAAATTAGAGGGCGAGTCGCAGTGCTGAATGACCCGAGAAGAGCCACCCCTCACGTTGACCACTCAATCGAGACACCGCCATCGAGGACTCACCCGTAATGCAGGTGAACTGGGAAGTACAGGTCCGCCTCTCGAGCCAGGGGCTTTCCGAAGAAAAACCGCTGGACAAGGTACTACGATCTTCAGATCCCCCTTCGTCTTTGCGAAAAGATGGAAGTCGCGGGTGGCACAGGCGGTTCGGAGATGCGAGAAGGACGCGAACACAGCTCGCCCGAAGGCTACGGTGTGCACACATCCTCTCCTCCTTCCCGTCTGTTTCCCACTTTCGGTGTGCTTGGTGAGGAAGGAGATCCTCAAATCTCCCGACTGCGAAGTTTTGGACCTGCTCCCAAATTTTTTTCTCTCGGAGCGTTTTGGATCCCACGTGGCTCGCTAAAGTAATCGTTGCGCAACCAATCCAGCCTGGTGTTGATCTGAAACGGGCTGAGGAACCATCTTGGCGGGTTACACGAAGCTGGGGACTGGCTGGTTAAAGAGGAAGACCTCCATCAACTCTCCTCTCCTCTCCTCTTCCCTCTGCCCGCTCATCCCCTCTGTCGTATCCTTCTCTGCATCTCTTCTTATCTCAAGCGGATCTCTCTGTGCCCCGGCGGCTTCCACGCACGTCAATCATTTTGTCACATCTTACCATCACACCTGCTCTCCGACCCTTACCATGCGACCTATTGCTGCATTCGCACTCCTCGCTGCCGGACTTGTCGCCTCGCCTGCTCAAGCGCTTCCATCTTGGTTCTACCCACGAGCAACCGTCTGCAACGGCTTTGCTCAGAACTGCCAAAAGTTATTCAGCAACTTTACCTTCATCGGCACGCATGATTCATACGCCATTGGCCGTTACAGCTGTAAGTTCTTCATCTTCGCCGATGAGGCTCCTGACTCTCCAGCTGCATTCGTCTACTCACTCTATATCTGTACTGTCCCACAGTGGCCGCAAATCAGGATGCCTCTGTTACTGCTCAACTGAATGCTGGCATTCGCATGTTGCAGTCTCAGGCCCACAAGTCGACCAACTCTACCCCTACCGGAGCCGGTATCGATCTGTGCCACACCGAGTGAGTTTTCATACCATTCAGTAACACCATATTCCTTGCTTACCGTCTTTATTTTCGCTAGTTGCGGACTGTTCCAAGGCGGTTCCCTCGAGTACTACCTCGCACAAGTCAAAGCTTGGGTCGACAAGAACCCTACCGAAGTCATCTCGCTCCTCATCGTCAATTCGGACAACTTGCCTGCTTCCCAATTTGCCAAGGCTTTCGAGTCGACAGGCCTGGCTTCCAAGTCCTATCGGTCTCCGAAACCGACCACGGGTACGGCAAAGTCTGCGTGGCCCACCTTGGGGAAGCTCATTGAAGCTGGCACACCGGTGGTCAACTTTCTCGCCTCGAAAGCCGACAACTCGGTGCCATACTTGATAGACGAATTCACCTCGATGTGGGAGAATCCTTACGACCAGCTCACCGTTCCCTTCAGCTGCTCCGTCGATCGGATCGCCAGTGGATACAACCCGGCCAATCTAATGTACCTGTCCAATCACTTCAAGGACACCATCTTCCTGGGGATCAAAGGAATTTCGATTCCTGACAAGAAGGCCATGCCGACGACAAACTCGGCCGCGCAAGTTCTGGCGGATGCGAATAACTGTGCATCTATGCACGGAAGCTGGCCGACTTTTGTCCTTGTCGACTTCTTCAATACGCCGATGAAGAACGGCCCTCTCACGGCTGCAGCTCAGATGAACCGCACTCCATGGACATCGAACACGAGTGCGATTCCGCCTTCCTCGATCTCGGGAGCGTGAACTCTATAAAACACACACGCTCTCCTCTTCTCGTCGGCCGCGGTGGTCCTCCATTAGCTGAACAGCTTCCACAGCCCACTAGACCACAAGTATTTTTATTCGCAATGAATCATTTCTCTCACTTCTTTGTTTTCCTAGAGTCCCTGCGAGCTGTTTTCCTTGTGGATGAAGACCCTGCTATGGATCACGAGAGCCAAGTGCATGATGATGGTCGAGAAGCCAAATTTCTGCTTGAGCAATTGTGACTGGCCGGGTGCAAGAAGTGCAAACAAACCAATCATTGTCGCATCAGCATGGAGCTGCAATGCCAGCTTCGCAGCAAGCTCGACCATTGGCGCGTCTGCTGGCGACTGGGCAGCCCAGGAGGTGTGCCCACGTTTGCTGCCATCGTACCAGCGCTGAGCTGCTGCAACGGCCATGGATCGTCGTGAGTATCTGATTGAGGCTGTTTGGCTGCAGGACATCTTAGAGCAGCATTTCTTGTGTCCGTTCCCTTGCGCACCCACCGATCCTCACCTCCTCTTGTTGGATGTTCTCGACAATGCACCTGACCTCTCTGTCTGCCAGCTTCCTTGTCCAGCGATCGCCCACACATGATCTTCATGTACTTATGTAGCTACTCGAGATGTCAATGTAGACTTTTGCCCTTCACACTGAATGCTCCTTTGCCTCCTTCTGAAGATTTTCGAGCTCGCCAGTCTGACAGTGAGATGGCTCATGTTCCCACGCTGGAGCCCGCAAAGGGTTGCCATCTCCCATTGTTCCTTCTGACACCACGTGGCTGTAGTGAGACGATTGCGCAACGTTTTAAGGTTTTGTTTGTTGTGTGTTGGGGTGTTGGAGTTTGCTTGGACCCTGGCTGGGCACAGCGAGAGAGCGAGAGAGAGCCAAGGCCAGACAGCGAGACAAGTCAGTAGTGTCAGGAGGAGGACGACTTCCACTCAGCAGGGCTCTCCTCTTTCTCTTCTATCTCTCCTCTCCTCTCGTCCCTTCCCTCTTTCTGCACCTCGACGTTCCCGACGCGCTCCTCTCCTCCGCCCTGGTGGCATCATTATTTACGCACGTCCATCAACATCTCGCCTCCTCCCTTGGCCCCTGCCCACTCACGCCTGCATCCTCGCCACTGAACCCTAGCCAGCCGCAATGAGATCTTTCGGTGCACTCGCCCTGCTTGCTGCTGGTCTGGTCGCCTCGCCTGCTCAAGCACTCCCCTCCTGGTTCTACCCACGAGCAACCGTCTGCAACGGCTTTGCTCAGAACTGCCAAAAGGCATTCAGCAACTTCACCTTCATCGGCACGCATGATTCATACGCCATCAGCTCCTACAACCGTAAGTTGAGCTCTTTGCATGCGCATCACAGTTTTTCCACATCTTGACTGATACTCTGCTATTTGACATGCTGCTTGCTCCCCAGTGGCCGCGAATCAGGACGTGTCTGTTACCGCTCAGCTGAATGCTGGCATTCGCATGCTGCAGTCCCAAGCCCACAAGTCGACCAACTCCACCCCGACCGGGGCAGGTATCGATCTGTGCCACACCGAGTGAGCAGCTGCTGATCATTCCGTTCCGTCATCTGGATGGCTCACACCTCTCCAACCCCCCTTTGACAGTTGCGATCTGTTCCAAGGCGGCTCCCTCGAGAACTACCTCTCACAGGTCAAAGCCTGGTCCGACAAGAACCCCACCGAGGTCATCTCGCTCCTGATCGTCAACTCGGACAGTCTACCTGCCACTCAGTTTGCAAAGGCATTCGAGTCCACCGGACTGGCATCCAAATCCTACCGAGCACAGGACGCCACTGGAGGCACAGCAAAATCTGCATGGCCCACGCTTGGCGAGCTCATCGATGCCGGCACGCCACTGGTCACCTTCCTAGCCTCGTATGCAGACAACTCCGTGCCCTACCTGATTGCCGAATTCAGCTCAATCTGGGAGAATCCGTACAATCAGCTCACCACACCTTTCAACTGCTCCGTTGATCGAGTGTACCGAGGGTACGACCCCTCCAACCTGATGTACCTCTCCAACCACTTCAAGGACACCAGTGTCTTTGGCTCGACGACGATCATCATACCCGACAAGAAGAATCTCCCCACGACAAACTCGGCCAAGCAGGTTCTGGCAGACGCAAACAATTGCGCATCGATGCACGGAAGTTGGCCGACTTTTATCTTGGTCGACTTTTTCAACACGCCCTCGACCAATGGGCCTCTCACCGCTGCCGCTCAGATGAACGGCACGCCCTGGACATCAAACTCGACCGCTATTCCGCCTTCTTCGGTCTCGAATTCGACCAGCCCCTCAGGCGGCAACTCGAACAAGACTAGTGCTGCTATTCCGTCCTCACTGGCTGGTGCGTTGACGTTCTACACGTCCGCCGCCCTTTTGGCGTCAGCTGCGGTGGCTTCGATCTGCTAAGCGGATGCGACTCCCTCCTCTTTAAGTGTAAATATTTTGGACATGCTGCGCGTGCTCAACATTCGGAAATGTAGTAGGACATTGGACAATGAATCATTCTTGCAATCGAACTTCTCACATTCTTGGGTTTTTAAACAAAAAGGATACACAATCTCCGCTGGTGCTTGCCTCGAGTGTATCAGTCTGCAAAGCGGATCTGACCACCGCCCCACTTTCCGCCAGCCTTGACAGGACTGCTTCTGGCAGGCGAGCCTTGCGCGGCTCCTGCGCTGGCCTCATCGACTCCCAGCGAGGCATTGGCAAAAGCGCTCGAGAGCTGGGCGACATCAGTGTGTCGACTGTACGCCCATTCCTGTGGTGCACACGTCAGAGATCAAGATCATGTGGTCAATCTCCTGTGCGATCAGGCGATTTTTGAAGCGGCAGTACTCACCCGAACCTGGTCCCGCCGCATCGACAAGGTGCGGATCAGTTGGTTGTAGAACTAGTGTAGATGGTTCATCAGCCATGTGGCGAAACTGCAAGGATGAGAAGTGCCATCGGCCGTGACTTACTTCTAGTCCATCCGCAAAGTGTCGGCGAAGCTCAATGTATTTGTGATACGCCGCATCCATGTTTTGTAGCGCCTGCGCTCGTCGCTTCGCCGTCGTGTCAAGTTTTCGTGCCGCAACAAAGTCCTTGTTCCGTTTCTGCAAGGGTAAAGTTGAGTCAATGACAAGATCAGTGAAGCGCTGTTTTAGGAATACCTGTCCCGAGACTCACCTCAATCAGTTCCAATTTCTCTTCTTGCGATTGCGCATTGATGTTGAGTTCCTGCGCGTACTTGGAGTACTTTTTCATCTCGCGCTCGAACAGGCTCTCAAAGTCGGCGGCCGAGATCTCAAGTGGTTGGCTGACGCCGCCATTCGCGCTGACTTGTTGGGATAAGATGGCGGCTTCCTGGAGCACGAGAGGTCGAATATCATCCGTCGTCTCGGCGCGGCTGGCTTCGCTCACTATGGCTGCACGCGTAAATTGGAGGTCTTCGAGGTCTTCCAATTCTTTGCGAAGCGCTCTGGCGGCGAGGATCTGTGGCTGTTGGAGCATCGACCCACTCGAGCTGCTCCCACTTGCAGGTTTCGGAAGATTGGCCTCGAGGGAATCCTGCGTTCACCACGTTCAATCAAGAAATCAGCTAGTTTCGTCAGATCCGGGATCTCTATCACTACTCACCCTGCCACCTTCCAGAACTCCGATCCGATCTTCCCATTCCTCCAGCTGTTCCTGGACATGCCGGTCGCTGGTTGCCGCCTGCTGAAAGACTGTCACATGCGCATCGAGATCGTGTCGGAAGTCCCTCGCAGCGAGTTCACTAGGTGGGCGAGTCCAGATCTTAGCAGAGTACCGCGTTCGGATTCCGGAATCTTCTGCTTCCTCCTCATTGAGTACGTGGCGAATTTCGTCCAGCAGAACTCTTGCATGCTCCGACTGTCGAGACACGTCGTCTCGCAGCTGGTAGAGAGCTGCGATGCCACCTGAGCCTTGGACTTTCTCGCTGTGCTCGAGGAGTCCGGGCGGAAGGCCCATGGGCTGCTCCTGTGCCTGCAGGGAGCCTGGTAGTCCCAACGAGTTGAGTGTGCTAGAGAGGCGATTTCTCATCTGTAAGTTGCCGCTCCGCATCCATGGTTTGGCAGCCAAACTGCACTCTGAGACTCACCTAGCGGCTATTCCGTCCAGTTCATCTCTCCGCCTCGCAATGTTGTCCCGGACAAATGTATGCTTCCTGTCCTCGTATACACTGATTGCCAGATGCACGCCCAAAGGCGCCAGTTCCGCAAACAAGGGTCGGCCGAATTTGGTCTCGCGCAGGAATGACAGCGGATCCTTGACCTCGGCGGGGACATCAGCTTTGACCATGTCGGTGGCAGGTGCGATTGGAGGAAGATTCGAGGCAGACGTGACCGGCTCGAGATAGATCAAGTCGTTGTCCTTTGTGCCACGTTTGATGTTGTCGGCGATTTTCTCTTGAAGACCCTTAAGATCGGTTTTGAGGGCGTCTGAGAGTCCACTACGCTTTGAGGCGTCCAGAGCTTTCTTGACAGATGTCTCGGCTACGTGTAATCTTCCAAGCTCGTCGCCATACCTGAGTGCGGAAGAAGAAGGGTCAATTTGGGAACCAGGCCGTCCTGGGAGTTCTTGAATGCCCACCTGTTGGCAGATAGATCATCGCAACTCTTCCGATACTCGGCTGCCGCTGCAAAGTGCCATCGCTTCACCGTCATGTGCGCAACCCAGTTCTGAAGAGCAAGTCAAAAGGTTAGCTTCGCGCTCTGTTCGATACAGATCGCTCACGACAGGACTGACATTGGGCAGTTCACAACCGGTTTGACCTTCACTGGCGTTGAGAGAGGCTTTGGCCTTTTCGGCGTGCTCAAGAGCTGAAGCATACAGCTCAGCAACAGCCATGGCTAAGCGTGCGATTGTAGAATCTTTCATGGAGTCTGCAAGAACGAAGAGCGTTTCAGTTCTTCGAACTATTCAATAGCAAATGTGCAGTACGACTCACTCAGTACTGCTCGCTGCCACACGCATTCCATGGCCTGAGCCAACATGAGGTCTTTGAGCGCGCGTAAGAGCTCCGTGTTGTAATCGGGTGACGCGGGCCTCAGGTGACGCAACTGTCCGGTCAAGTTCTCGGAGATGTGCGAGAAGAGGCCAGCTGCGGTCTGAATGACGGGTGTTCGTGCGGCGAGGATGCAAGTGAAGTGATCAGAGGCAATATTCCCTTGATGCGGCGGATGTGTGCACATACCTCGAAGTGCTTGATTGCTCGCTTGATGCTCTCGACCTCGCCTCTCTGCTCTTGGTTGCCGAGGGCTGAATGCAGCGCTGCCAGCGAGAAGAGGATGTTTGCGCGCTCATACTGCCAGCTGGGCTGAGCAATGATGGAAGCTGTTGCGTATGCCTTCTTACTGTCCGCCTCGCTCGAGACCAGCGCCGAAGTCGATGCCGCAACACTGCTGGTCCACGAAGGCATGGAAGGGGGAAAGGAGATTGACCAGGGGAACGAAACCTCTAGCTGTGAAGGCATGAGCACAGGAGGTAGAAAGTATTCAGACGTTGAAGCATCATGCATGCAAGACTGCGCGGGTTTGCTCACCTGGTCTGGCAGCTTGGTGCTAACGAAGACGAGCTGGGCATAGTACCTGGTGGGTATGCCCGGTGTCAGATGCGCTGGAGCAGGAGAATACTACGAAGAGAGGAGGGCATGGACCTCACCTGGTGGCATCCTGAATGGAGAGCTGGTGTAGCTCGAGGTTGACACACTTGTCTCTGAGCTTGCAGAGGGTAGCAATGTCGGACTTGAAGGAGTCTGGATGGGCATCGATGTGGTTGTGGGCGATGTGGGATCGGACAGCCTCTGAGAGCTGCTTAGTGACCGACTTGGATGACTTTGCTGGAACGGCCAGCAGGTTGCGCGCTGACATCCTGGTCTCTTCTCTACTTCTTGTGACTGAGGATGGTCATCAATGGTTCCTTCCTTCCTGCGCATTGATGACTGGTCAAAGTGTTGGACTGCAAAAAGCAACTCGACTTTGACGTCACCACACTCAGAACACAACACCAACACTCGTACTTCGAGCTCGACACGGACCACGCAGCATGGCAACCCTTCACCAGACACGCTTTCAGTAGAAGTGGTCTGCGCTTGAGCAAGAGCAGAAGCATTGTGATTGGCAGTGTACAAGATGACTGCTGTCAGACGGGGCTAAGCTTGGGATATTTCCTCAGTCATCGCCATCCCCAGCTGCGTCTCCCTCCTTGTCGGCCGCATCGTCCTTCTTCTTCTTCGATTCTTCAATCACCACATTCTTATCCGTCACATCTCCAGCTGGCAGCTCGTTGAAGGGTTTCGCACGCTCCAAAATCAGCTTGCGCACGTCGTCGGCCACGTCTCCTTGAATGACAATCTCGTCGATCTGTGGATTTTGTGTCGACTTGGACACCGAAGCGCCAGTCGCAAGCCGCGACGATAATCTGTTAGCCCAACGTCGATCGATGTCAATAGGAGCATGGGAGTCAACCTTGTCAGCTCGGCCCTCCGTGCAATATGAGCCGCTCCACGACTTGGAAGGACTGACCCTTTCGCTACCACCTTCAGAGCAGGGAGTGGAGGCTGGAAGTGATGCAAACCAAAAATGCTCGTTGTCGCCTTCCGCTTCGTTCGCTGTGTTCGTGTAAGCACGATACGAGAGCCCTGAAACAATCAAACGGGCATGTTGAGCTTTCGGCCAGGATCAGACACTGCAGCAGCGTGCACACTCACTGCTCTTTGCGCGCGATCCTTCTCTGCTTTGGCCTCCGCCTTGCGCTCCTTCTTCATCACCTCCTTCTTCAGATCCTCCGCTTGCTTCGTCGAAAGATTTTCCAGACCCTTCTGAATGGCCTCCTCTGACCAGATCGTGGGGTAGATGTCTGGGTGGGTCTGCTCAAGCCAGGACCGACATTTGGACACGGACGATCCGAATTCGCAGTATTCGACAGGCCAAGTGCAGACGCCGCAGTACAGGATCTGCTTCGGAGCAGGAGCCTGTGGGCCCTCTCCTTCTGTGCCTGGCGCAGTTGATGAAGATGCGGCAGCTGAAGCCATCTTGAGTTGAAAGTTGAGGTTCGCGGTGGGTGAGCGAGTGAATGCTGTGGCCGTCCCCGTACGACACCTTCGACCGAAGTGCGAAGATCACTACTGAGACTGCGTTGATATCGGGGGTTTCGGCCCGAAAGCGCCGCATAGCCGACGATCAGCATGATAGTCACGTGAGCCCAGACGCGTAACCATCACTCGGAGGGTTTCGCGTGACTGTTGGATCGGGAGATGTTGTTGTCATCTGGGCGAGAGATGAGCTCGATGTTGTTCAACACAACTTTCCCTTGCATGGCATCGCCGACCTCAAGACAACAACTCCTCTGGTTCATCAAGCATCCTGCAAGCCATCAAGCGTCATCACATACCAGACAGTGACACTCTCTCCACCCCCCGGCTGAGCTCAGAGTATGAGTGCAGATCGATCCTTTGGTCAGACACCCGGGTCTCAGAACTTTGTCGTCTGCGTCCGCGTTCGAGGCGGAGGCCCGGGCGCCGAACCCCAGTCAGAGGAATTCCTCACGTCGGGCAAAGGAATCTGGGCCCTCGACACAGCATCCAACTCTCTCAAGGCAACAGAAACGCATCCATCTCGGTCCAAGAGGGGTGGATCCAGTGCGGGCGAGGCCAACAATACCTATGAATTCAAGTTTGACGCAGTCCTACCGCCGACACAAACAACGGCAGAGCTTTTTGGCTCCCACATCGCCCCCATCGTAGCAGCCGCCGTAGATGGATTCAATGGCACAGTCTTTGCGTACGGTCAGACGGGGAGTGGTAAGACGTACACCATGTCGGGTACCGAGGCGGAGCCGGGAGTAATCCCGCGGGCGATCAGCGAGGTCTTCCGCATCATCGCAGAGGTAAGTCTACGGCGGAATGCTACTGTCACAAGCATGAGCTCAAAACCTCAATATTTTCCACTTTGGTCAGGACAATGCTCGTGAATTTCTGGTCCGAGTCAGCTACCTGGAGCTGTACAACGAGCAGCTCAAGGACCTGCTCGCAAACCGACCCGCTCCATCATCTCCTATCAAAGGTGGTCGAACCCATACAACACAAGCGGATGGTCAGCTCCGCATCGTAGAGGAGAAAGGCCGGGTCGTGATTGCGGGTCTGCAGGAAGAGATCGTCACATCCACGAAGGACGTGCTGAGCCTCATCGATAGAGGACAGGCGAGCAGACACGTCGGCGCAACTGATTGGAACGAACACAGTAGCAGGAGTCACTGTGTACTGCAAGTAACAATCGAGAGCAGGGATCGGGACTCGACCAAGGCGGGCAAGGAGGTCAGGATCAGCCAGCTGAATCTGATAGATCTTGCTGGGTCGGAAAGGGCGGCATCGCAAGTAGAAAGGCGGAAAGAAGGGGCTTTTGTGAGTCAAAATATCTATACCAAAGCGCGACGTCGCCAGTACTGACTCGGCTTGGTATCGCAGATCAACAAATCTCTCCTCACACTCGGCACAGTCATATCCAAACTGACAGAGAACACAACAGCCAACTCATCTGGAACTCCAACACCAGCTAACTCGAACCACATCCCTTATCGGGATTCCAAGCTCACACGAATCCTGCAGACATCTCTTGGAGGCAACGCACGCGTCGCTGTGATTTGCACAATGTCTGCCCTGCCAGAACACGCAGCAGAAGCGCTATCTACGCTCTCATTCGGAAAGCGGTGCAAGCTGGTGGTCAGCAACGCCAAGAGGGGAGCCATCATGGACGACAAGGCCCTGCTCAAGCGGTATCGCCAAGAATTGGACGAGCTTCGGAAGCAACTCGAAGCAAAGGAAGCGATGGGCATTTCTCCGAATACTTCCTATGCGGACCTGCATGCGGAGCAGGAAGACCAGAAGAAGGTCATCGAGGCTCTCGGAGCCCAAAAAGCGGAGACCGAGAAGGAGGTGGAGGCGATGACCGCCAAGCGATCCGAACTCAGGTCGCAGATCGATCATCTGACGCGCCTGATCTTGACCGGTCAGAGGATACAGACAGACACGGACAAAGATATGCAAGAGTCTGGCAGCAGTGGCATGCTAGACGTCATGCAGTCGCCTCGCAGAAGGAAGGGTCGCTTGACAGAGTCCATGCTCTCTCTCGGCGCAAGCCCGAAGGTGCAAGAGATGGTGGACGTTTTCGGCAGCACGGCGCGGATTTCTGCCAATGGAGAAGTCCCAGCCAGGTCGAGTGACTCTGCTGGCCCTTCTCCTTCCAAGTCTACCAATTTCCGAAGCTCCGTTGTCGAGGGTGACCTCGCACTACTTCGTCGCGGCTTGCGAGATGCTCGGGACACCCACAAGTCCACCGAGACGAACCAGAGGGCGACAATTTCGTCACTCGAGGCCCGTAATGCGGCATTGCAGGCACAGATCCTCTCACAAGAGCGCGAGCTCAATGAAGCAGAAGGCGCCTGGCTCAAACTCAAGGCGGAGCGAGACCAATACCGTGATGCATTGGAGGACGCACTGGAACAAAGAGACGCCTTTGAGATCGCCGCGGACACGGAGAAGGAAGCAAAGGAGCACGCGCAGGCGGAGCTAGAAGCGGAGGCGTCTCGGTACGAGGAGAGACTTGAGGAAGAGGCAACCCGTTTCCAGACTCGGCTCGACGAGGAGATTCGACTGTTGAAGTTGGTCGGGACCTTCCGAGAGGCATCCTCAAGCGATGGTGCTTCGATGTCTGCGCTCAAGGAAGAAGTGGAGCGCTTGACAAGGGCCAAGAGCGACGCCGAGAACGAGCTCGACAGATATCGAAAACAGATGGACACGACTGTTGCAGACACAGAACGCGCTCGACGCGACGCGGAGCAAGCAGCAGAAAGGTATCGCTCCGAGGCTTCTGAGCTAGGTCGACTGCGCGGCGACCTCGAAGAATTCCGATCCAGGACCAGCGCATTGGAGCTGGAGCTGGCACAGACGCGCAAGAGGAATGGTTCAAGTCCCTCAATTGACACCAGTGCCAACAGCGAGCTAGCACGGCGGAGACTTGCTCTTGAGGAGAAAGAAAGGGCTCTCAACCGCAGAGAGGCGGCACTTGCCGAAAAGGAACGCGCGCCACCTCCATCTCCTCGTCCGCTGCCAGTTCCGGGTCAGCTATCCCCGGGCAAGACGTCTCGACCGCTGCCCAGCCCGAGTCAGAGCTCTTCTGCTGGCCGAACGCTCTCTGACCCTCCTTCGACGGTTGCCCGAAGCGCAGAATTACAGCAGCAAAACACCAAATTGACGATCCAGATCCGGGATCTGGAATCGAGACTGGCACAAGCCGAGGCCGATGCTATGAATGCCCTGGCAGCGCAAAGCACAGGAGGTCGCTCATCGCCCTCTCCGACGATCGTCGAAAAGATGGAGAAACTCGTCGAGCTCCAACTGCAAGTCGACGAGCAGACGACCAAGATTGAATCGCTGACACGCGAACTTGCGGAAGAGCGGGCGAAGAAAGCACGCCCACTTCCTAGCATCCCGATGCCAGGATCACCGACTCGCAGTCCCAGCAAGCTTTCTCAAGACATCACTTCGACTTGGGCAAAGTCCAGCTCGGAGATCGGTTCCAGTCCGTCTTCAAGGTGGCCTGTCCCTCTAGCCTACAACCGCACGAGGACAATGACCGCTCTGGCGCAGACACCGCTTGAGAGGCCGATCCCTCTTCGCCCATCATCCATGTCGCCTTCGTTGAGCATGGGTGCTGGCGCCAAGCCTCAACGTGCCGGTTCGATGAGAGAATGGAAGAAGTACGAGAGCAGCTCTTCGCTTGCGGATGCGGCGGCCATCGAAGGTACCCGCAAAGTCGGTGGCGGTCCAGGTGATCCATCTGCGCTGACCGTCGAGGATGCAGTCAAGGCAGAGCGGGAGGAGATTGCGCGCCTGAATGCGGTGATTGCTTCCCAGAGGACGCTGATGGCCGATCTGGAGGCGAGTGTGGAGAAGTGGAAAACGCGACTTGGTGCACAGCAGAACATCATCGACGAACTGGTCAAGCAGGGCGAGAACGACGACAAGCTTCGCAAGAAGGCGTCCTTGCTGTCGATGCCGGGTTCTCCAGTCAAGAGACCATCTAGTATCTTGGCCGAGTCTCCGGGTCCGGCATCTCCCGCTCCCACCACTTTGAATCATTTGAGCGACGCTTCGAATAATCCTCGTCCGCTGCCTGTCCCTCAGGCTGCGCCTCGTGATCTTCCCAACCCTTGGCAACCCTCACCAGCGATATCCGAGTACTCGACCGCGTTCGCAGGCTCGCCACTCTGGGGCTCGTCACTTTCTCGAGAGCAGAGCCTTCGATCAGCGGCTGGGTCGTCTTGGCAAGAAAATCGGCCACTGGGCAGACAAGGCTCTGTCAAAGGCCTGATGATTGGTCAGCCTTACGTCGGCGAGTACGGAATGAAGAATCGCGGCCATGAGGGTGCTCGAGAGGGTAGACTGGACGACCAATCGTCTTTGTACGGAGCAAGGTA
Organism: Tilletia horrida; assembly: GCA_001006505.1. Taxonomy (NCBI): domain Eukaryota; kingdom Fungi; phylum Basidiomycota; class Exobasidiomycetes; order Tilletiales; family Tilletiaceae; genus Tilletia; species Tilletia horrida. The sequence goes on from LAXH01000007.1 coordinate 42,205, forward strand.
CGACGTGCTTGCCGCCCACGGATCCTCAAGACCAAGCCCGATCCCGATCCCAGAAGGTGGGGTGGAAGCAACAGCTCCGTCTCCTGGCTCTCAGTCGCCACGCAAGCGCCGTCTGACCCTGGAGGCAGAGATGGCCATGCTCGAAGGCCAACCGCTTGTCCAGCGCAGCAAGAGCAAGCTGTTGAGCAGCAGTCCGAGCACGGTGGGCAAACAAGCTCGCCCGCGTACAGCATCGAAGGAGATCCAGGCGCTGCTCAATGCAAATGGCAAAAGATCGGCTGCGGATTGGTACATTTGATAGCAAGGGCGTTCACCATCCCCTTGGTGCAGCTTCGCCTCGTCCAGTGGTCCGAGTCCGCCCTACTGTATACTTTATATTCCTTGCTCTTGTGTTTCCCACTTTCTTTGCATTCAGTCCTTTGCTTCTCTTCACCCTCTCATGCTCACACTGGTTGAGTTTCATCTAAGCGGGCGTGATATTCTCGAGAGTGAAAGTCACGGCATCATTGGAGTTCTGTGATGCCATCAGAAAGCTTGGGTCAGTACGCTGCAATCACACACACACACCTGGCCAACTCAACGAGCTGTTCTCACAACAGGTATGATATGAGCCTTGACGTCGTCCGCAGCGGAGGAGATCCCCCAGAACCGCTTCTCCCCCATTACAATGTGACAGATGAGATATCCTCCAGGCTGGCAAGTGATCAGCTCGACTTGAGCGCCTCTTGCTCCCCCGTCGATCCACTCGTCGTAGTGATGGGCCTTGATCTTGCTCTCGTGCGGACCAGCGACCCAGCCGAGAAGCTTCAGGGAGCCTGAGGGCTGGTCTGCCGTCGAGAAGGTGTTGCTCGGGGTCCATGACCATCGTGTCTTGTTTCGAGTCGATCGAATGCTCAGCATGCGAACAAAATGCAACCATTAGGTCAAACGAAGAAGGCCAAAACTCACAGCAGCTTCGATGCGATCGTCCAGTGAGGCATCGTGGACCACGATCAACTTGGGCAACAGGCTCCTGTCTTCGAACCAATTGCGGCCTATTATGGCTCCATCTGCTTTCCTTCTCAGGCGATACTCGCCCACTCGTGTGAGGTCGGGTGACGAGCTCATGATGGTGGATGTGGTCTACGAACAAGGCGCGGCAGGAACATTCCCACTTCTTCCCCAAACGGAGCTCATTCAATTGCGAAACTTTCAGCAGAGAAGACAGAAAACAGACGATGCATTGACAGACTGGATAAGAGAGAAGAGGCTGTGCGGCTGTTCAAGTGAATGAGACGGTGAGGACCCCTTATGGGTGCGAAGGCCTCGAAAAATTGGACGGGTTGTGAGACTGGGAAATTGGAGGCACGAGAGACGGGTCATGGGGGAACCTCGATGCTGCGAAACAGGAGACCTTGATCGATCATAACTATTCAAAGTGCAGAAGCAACAGTGTCAGCTTTGTAAGCACTGGCCAATGCGGTAAAGGCTGAACGCGCTGATCCTCTCTCACCTTGCGCGCTCTGCAGGGCGGCCCGTCGTTCGCGGAACTTTTCTGCTGGCGTCCGAATCTTCTTCCCAGGACTCTGTGCGCCGCTTGGGCTGTCGGCCGTCCGGGCACGCCTGGGGCTGTACTCCGTGCTCTTGAACGGGTTGTTGTCGTCGTCCAACTCATAGCCTCGGATCGGAGGACTCGTCAACGCTCGCGTCAGATCGGTAGCAGTGCCGTCATCGTGGCCTACAAATTCCATGTGGTGTTCCGTCTTGGAGGGCGATTGTCTTTCGTGTCGAGACTTTCCGGGGGAGCGTCGAGCCAGGGCTGCACGACGCTGTGGTGATGATCGTCCTGAAGAGGCGGTGGTCACCGAGGTTTGCCCCTCGCTCGTCGTCGTGCCCGTGCTGCGCCCACTGCGCTCCGAGTTGGTCCGAGAGGCAGACGGACTGGAGGAAGAAAGTGCCGACTTTATTTCAAACGGCGCTTGCAGACCATACGTTTCCGAAGTAGGGACCTCGATGAAGAGCGATCGATCCATCTGCCGCTTTGTGGGAGACGATGGAGTTGCGATTCCGGCCTTGTCCTGGGCATGATTCAAAGACGCGTTGACTCCAATCCGAAGCTCGGCTGGAAGACGGGCGGGTGTTGGCTCGATGATTGGTTCAACCTCTACGATCGAGTCCTGTCGGCGGCTGGTGTTCCGCCTCTGAGTCGGCCTCCGCCCTGGTGATTGCCAGGATCGTTTGCTGTCAATAGTGTCAGAGCGGTCGATTGAGCTTCCGCGCGTAGTGGATGAGATGGCGGAACGGCAATGCCAACGTATGGGCTCATCTTCCTTTGTCGGACTGGCGGGAGGCGAATGCACGATGATGGAGCCTGCATCGTCTTCAGCAAAGGGGAAGTAGGAGGTGCCAGGACGAGCAGCACGAGTTGGAGAATCAGGTTCGTATTTGGTTGGAGACTTGCAGCGAGGGGTATCAGAGGGCGAGCGTATGGACGGGGTCATCACTGTGCTGGTCGAAAGTACGGTGGCTTTCCTTTCCACAGTGACGACGGGGTACAAGGTGGTCTGCATCATGGGTTCATCCGTCTCATCTTGGAGATCGGGACGGGACATCGCGCGCTGGACATGGACCTTCCACCACGCGTTGGACTGTACTGGCATCGAGTATTTATTTCCAGCCCGGTCTCGAGTTGTTGGAGGGATGAGCTTGCCCTTGGTCCCCAGAATGCGCGCGCCGAATGCGTGGAGCATGCCCGTGGTGCCATCGTCTGGAACGAGGTTCTGTTCACTGCGGCGTTCCCGAATGCGTTTGCGTTTGGGGAACACATCGTCAACTTCCTCATCATCGGACATGACTGCATGAGGTCCGTCGGCACTCAGATCAGGGTCGAGTGCCTGGTGTTCCGTGTCCCGGTCCAGGGTCTGATGATGTTTCCTGCGACGCCTCATTTCCCGCTGTTTGGAGCGCCAGGCTGAGCCCCAGATCTTGCCGCCGACTGAGAAGATGAGGAGGAGTCCAATCAGAACAAAGAGAGGGGTGAGGTAGGCAATCTTGAAGGAAGAACCGTCATCGTCTGTGGCCACACGTGCGTCTGATTGGGCCTGTGCACTCGAATTTGCCTTGGTTGACGGAGATGGGGCAGGTGTCGCAGTCGCAAAGGGACCTGATGCGGAGAGAAGGGGAGTCGGACCCCCAAAGAGTTCCGAGAATAGGTCTGAGGGCAGGAGCACTGGGGTGGGCGAATTCTGGACTTCCATGCTGGAGAGGATCTGACCAGCGTTTTCGGGAGGGATGGCAGGACCGATCCCATTGGCTGGTTCGATGGCTGGTTCGAGGACGAGACTTTGGCGCGGGTCAAGATCTCGGTTTGACCAGACGTGGGCCGGAGAGGGATGAGAGGCGACCGGCATGAGCGCAGGATTGCCGGATCGATGTTGCAAAGCTGGAAAAGGAATGTGTAGATCTGGCAAGGATGGAGGGAGAAGAATGCTTGGGCTGAGCAAGGCAGAATTGGACCTCCGACCAGAGTTGTTTGTATAAAGATCAGAGGCACTGCCCGGAAATGGGGAGCTTTAAAGGAAGGAGTTCAGCAATGAGCAGAAATGCAAGCCACTGAGTGTTCTATGTGGAAGCCCAGAAAAGAAGATAGATGTTCAGCTGTCGATCCATGTTTGGGTGTGAGCGGCCAAGTGTAGATCATGTTTAGCTGGATTCCACACATGATGCATGATGACGAAGCGACATTCAGATGGAAGTGTGCTCGTAGTTGGTGTGGTGCTGTGTCAAGATCTTTTTCGTTCTCCAACGGTTCTTGGATGCGCGCGGTTCCTCCAACCAAAGCAAGTTCAACATCCACCGTCTGGGGCGGCGTCTTTTGTGAGTCCCTGCGAAGAATGCCGAGCATCCATCGGTCAGCCGGCGGCAGCAACCAGCACCAGCAGCGATCCCATGCTTGACCATCACCTGGCCTCAGCACAGATCGGTGCAGGGGAGAAGGAGGTCGTGGTTCTTGATGATCCACAAGATGAAGGCGAGCCCAACCCGATGACTGAGTTTATCCGACCCTGCCTGGATCGGCAACAAACAAAAGAGTTAACAAAGCAAGAAGAAAGTCGAATTGGAGACCATCTTCCACTGTATACTTACTACTGTACGAGTGTGGGTGTGCCTGTCGTTTCCCATAGAGAGCACGGCATAGCACAAGCACAGGCTGGTGTTCTGCTCGTGGTGGCGGTAGCTGTGGACGACGATGAGTGTCCCTCTGCATTTGTATCCTCACTTGCGCATCCACCAGGTCTTCGGGGCCAACACCGATGTCGGCAAGACTCTGTTCACCACTGCCCTCTGCCTGGCAGAGACCCAGTTCGCAGCACAGGGCAAGCAGGTCCACTACCTCAAGCCCGTCAGCACCGGACCTTCGACCACAGCGGATGCTCGACATCTGCGAATCCATGCTCCAGCACTGAGCCGGACATCCACCCTGATTCAATATCCCGATGCACTCAGTCCTCATCTCGCCGCGCGCAAAGCATTTCCCGACGAGCCACAAAAGATTCCTAAGGACCATGATGTTCAGACAGGCATCAGCTCATGGATTGGAGAGACTGCTGCCCTCTCCCCTGCCTCATACTCAGCCCTGGCCGAAGATGTGACCAGAAGGCATGTGCTCTATCTCGAAACAGCCGGAGGAGTCCATTCTCCTTCTCCCTCGGGCTCATCACAGGCCACCCTGCTCAGACCATTTCGCCTTCCCACCATCCTGGTGGGCTCACCCCATCTGGGCGGGATCAGCGCCACCATCAGTGCCTATGAGAGTCTGATGCTCCATGGCTTTGATGTAGATGCCATCCTGCTCCTGTCCGAGCCACACGGTTCAGAGCGATGGGGCAATTCAGAATATCTCGCCAAATGGGCAGAAGAGCGGGCTCATCACGGCCTTCGCTTCTGGTCCATCGGCGGACCCTCGCGGCTTCCAGGCTCCTCGAGCTCGATCTGGGGCCCGCCTCCAGAGAAGGGCTCCAACTCTGACGAACAAGACTTTGAAAACATGCAAAGTTGGTACCGCGGCCTTGTCAACGGGGATCCAAGTATGGAGCCATCATCGGCAGACCCTACCGCAGCCCGCGGTCTCCTGGATGTAGTCAAGCATCTCGAGCACAGGCATGTCTCTCGTTTACAGAACCTGGACAGTCTCGCACAGCGTACGCGGGATGTATGCTGGTGGCCATTCACCCAACACGAACAGTTCAAGACGAATGACGATGTCACTGTCATCGACAGCGCACACGGAGACATGTTTGTGTCCTACCGCTCCCTTTCCTCCGCCTCCAAAGCCGCGCCTCAAAGCTCCCTCCTCTCACCACTTCTCGACTCTTCGGCTTCGTGGTGGACCCAGTGCCTCGGTCACTCTCATCCTCAGACTGCACTCGCCGCCGCAAAAGCAGCCTCTCGCTATGGTCACGTCATCTTCCCGGGAGCAGCAAACGAGCCTGCCACTAGGCTGTCCGAGCTCCTTCTCGGTCGCGACCAAGCTGTGTCATCCGCAGTCGCACCTTGGGCCTCCCGCGTCTTCTTCTCCGACGATGGATCGACGGGCACCGAGGTCGCATTCAAGATGGCGATCTCCAGTGCGGAAGCTCGCTACAGCACTTCGGCAGGTCAGACTGGTCAGTCTCTTCCTCGCCAAGCAATTTCGAATGCAGCTCCGGCCGCTGGAGCTCCCAAAGTCGAGCGGCCCTCTACATCTTCATATGCGACTGCTCAGACCTCAGTGACTGGGGCTCCCTTGACGCCCGCTGTGCTGGGTTTGCGAGGATCCTATCACGGCGACACCATTGGCGCCATGGATGCATCAGAGCCGAGTGTGTACAACGCCCGTGTGCCCTGGTACACCGGAAAGGGTGCTTGGCTCGGCGCTCCCGTGATCCGATTCAAGGACGGCCAAGCCACCGTCGAGGCCGATCTCGAGCACGGACACGAAGACGAATGGGATCTCATCAGCGAAAAGCTTGGCTCGGTCCCAGACGCAAAAGCAAAGCTCGCGTGGCAAATGCCATACGCTTCTCTATCGGATGCGTACAACGTGGCTGCGCGTCTTCAAAACGACCCGCTCGCGGAAATCTACCGAGAGCACCTCCGAAGGCTGCTCCGACGGATCTCGGAGGAACACGCCGTCGTCGGAGCAAATGGCTCGGGAGGCTTCCGCTTCTCTGCGCTCGTTTTGGAGCCCGTTATCCTTGGTGCGGGCGGCATGCGCTTTGTGGATCCGCTGTTTCAAAGAGTCCTGGTGGACATCGTCAGAGATGAGGGAGAGGAGATCTTTGGAATGTGGGACGATATTCCGGCTCTGTCGAAACGAGGAGAAGGCAGAAGAACGCCCGCAATTGCAAGCTCCGGAGATGGAAGCTGGCGTGGCCTTCCTATCGTCTTTGATGAGTGAGCGTTCATTTTGCGGGTGGATCATCACATATCCCATTGTGCTCATCATCCCTGCCTTTTCCTTCGCAGAGTCTTCACGGGCCTGTACCGACTTGGCTTCCAGTCGCCATCTCGGTCCATACTTGGCGTGAATCCAGACATCCTGGTGCTGGCGAAGATCCTGACGGGAGGTCTCGTGCCCATGTCCGTAACACTGGCTTCTCAGTCCATCTTTGACACCTTTACCTTTGCTGGCAGCACAAAGGTTGATGCGTTACTGCACGGCCACAGCTACACTGCTCATGCCGTTGGGTGCGAGGTGGCGCGTGAGACGCTGCACATCCTCGGCAAGATGGAGCAACAGGGCGATTGGAAGCACGCTCAAGCTGGTTGGATGAGTACTTCTCCCTCGTCTCCTAACCAGACGCCAGAAGCTGGAAAGGCTGCCGCTCCAATTTGGTCATTCTGGGCGGCCGAAGCTGTCGAGAGCTTATCCAAGTCGGAGAAGGTGCGAAGCGCCATGGCTCTTGGTACCGTCCTCGTGATCGAACTTGTGGACGAGAACGGAGGTAAGTTGCTCATGCATGACGACGAGAAAGGTGTTGTCGAGATCTTTGCTGACACTACTCAATGAACAGGCTATGCTTCTTCGGCAGCAACGGACATCCTCAAAACGTTGCGGACACAGCCTGTGCGAGATATCATCGGCGAAGACGCGAGCGACGCAGACTTCTCAATTCACGCCAGACCATTAGGTAACGTACTCTACTTCATGAGCAGCTTGAATTCACCAGCAGCGACGCTACGACGAACGGAGTCGGCTCTGTTGAAACTACTAGCCCAGCCCTGACGACCTACAAGAGGGGGGAATGCTCGGCCCAGCTACGACGGATGATGGCGCGCACAATCTCCTCGTGGCAAGTCGCGGTTCCGAAATAAGGCCCTTGCAACAGGTGCCGGGATGTGTCATCTAGACTGTACATTGTCGCCTGCTTTGCAATCAGGATTTGCTCTTCCTCCGCCTCGCCTTCAATCCGGTCGAACCGCCTGACTGCAGGGTCCAGTGGGCAGCGGAACCAGCCGGTGAATTTGCCCCTCCGCACGACCCGAATTCCAGGCGGGTATGTGGTGATCGTCTCAAACTTGGCGTGAATCTTCATCTGCGAGCCATCAGAGGGGTCGCACGGCTGAGGAAGTTCGACGTCAAAGTATGACGTGCTGAATCGACTGGCGGGTGCGATGTGGAAGCGGATCTGCAAGAGGTTGACTATGCCTTCAAACGTAAGTTCTATGGGAGATGGGACCTCATGCGACGTCAATTTCGATTCAACGAAGGCAACTCCTCGATGAGAACCTACCGTATCGCCGACCGCGAAATATGGCTATTGTAGTTGAGGTCTCGTGTAGCATGTGCATCGCAAACGCCCTGCATACTTCTGCCGCATGGCCTGGGTCTGAGTACGCAAGGGTGAGAATGAGCACAGCTGGGGCATGAGGCGGCCTTCTATCTCTGTTACTATTTGCACTCACCGCATCCAATCGGTAACTCAAGGACTGTTGGTGACAGCCAGGACATGGCAACGGTCAGATAAATGTCGAGAAGATCCATGCTGGGCTTTCGAATGGGCCTGTGTTGACATCGACCCGGAGACGTGCTTGAGCACAATTCATCTTATACCCACGAGAGCGACCCCGCAAGCTTTCCCGCGCAGTTCTTGGCTGTCTGAACCACCTCATATTGGCGCAAAGCCTAGAGAGTCCCTCCGGGCTTTGGTCCGCGTAGCTGACGTATAAACGTTCTGGGTTCCATTGCGCGAAATGAGGAGAGAATCAAAACATCAAAGAGCGAGAGACAAGGAATGGAAAAGCAGATGCCGAAGCAGCGCGGATGCTCAAAGGGATAGCAACACCGTCTCAGCCGCAGTCGAGGGTTGATCCGTCTTGGGTTGTCCAGAAGCCGGCGAAGTGGCGACAGGCTTCCTCTTGACGGGACGGATCGAGGGAACGTCATATCTCCGCGGAGCATGATCTGAAACCATGAAAGGCACAGTTTCGACGTCGCTGCGACCGGATCCACTGACGCTCCCGGCGCGGGCCTTAGCTTCGCGCTGAGGAGAGTCATTAGATCCAGCAGAAGCCTTGGAAGACTGCCTTCTGCTGGCCAGCAAAGCGGCTTCTGCCGCACGGTACGCAGCTCCAGCCGCTACCCGTTGCTCCTCTGCAGCGGCCAGCATCGCAGCTGCTCTGATGAGAGCAGCTTTCTGCTGGCACGCAACCTTGACGTCCTGAAGTGCTTGACCTCTGAGCACGAGTGGATGAGCACCAGCAGCAGAAGCGGTCGCATGTGGGACCTGTGGGTGTTTCGAACCCTTCACGGCCGCGGAGATGGCAGAGCTGGCCACACTTCGCGAGGACTGACTTGTAGCCGACGTTTTGGAAGAAGTCTGTGAGGTCGACGGTTCCATTGGCAAAGATTTCAGGTCGGCTTTTGGAGCGGGCGTGCCGTCGGGTGTAACAGTTGAGGTGTCGACTGGGATTGCGGCCGTTGAGGCTGGCGCTGGGCTCCGTGAAGAACGGCGGAAGGCCTTGAAGATCTGCCCACTGATGCTGACTCGTGACGGGCTGTTGATGCTCGACGCAACAGTAGTCGGCTTCTCACGCTTAGCACTCGCGCGCGTCTTTTGGAGCGTGACCGGCACATGATGATGAACGACAGGCTTTTGAGGCTGTTCCGGAGTAGAATCCAGGGTGGCGGCACGTTGCCGTCGAAGTTCCTTGATCAGAGAATGGTCATTCGCCATTTGACATGCACCAGCCCCGCCGGTGCTGCCACCCAGCACGTCTTTTGTCTCTTTCCAATAGGCCGCTGGGGAGCTACCGCTGTCGTGAGAGCGTGCATTCTCCAAAGCGTCAAAGTCGAGGTTGTCCGCACCGTCCATGTAGGTGCTTTCGTCAACTGTGCCCATCGGCTCTGGGCTGACGAGGACGTATCCATGGGAAGATTTACGCTGTGGAATTGCCGGCCTCGCCTCGCCTGAGAGCATCGTGGACGGCAAAGCGATTGATCCGAGGCTACGACTAGCAGAAAACCCAGACAAATCTGCAGTGGAAGATCGGGACGTCGTTGGCTTCTCTGCAGTAAGCTTGCGTTCAATGTCTCGACGATTGGTTCCGAAGAACGAAGACGTATTACCCCTAGGTTTGGGCCTTGGGCGATTCAAGACTGAGCAAGACAGGGATGCTGGAGTGTTCAGCATTGTGGCTTCTGGAGATTTCATGACAGTCGAGAGCGGTGACAGCATCGGATGTGGGCTATTCAGGGCCGTCGAGGATCCAACTTGGCCCTTCACCGATACTGTCCTGGCCAATCCAGGCACGGAAATCGTCACCCCCACCGGCTTTGCTGACTCGAGGAGCTTCGCAATGCTAGCCAATCCAGAGTAGGCGCCGGTGCCTTGTGGGTCTGGAGTTGGCAAAGCTTCCATCGCCGGTGGAGTCTTGATCATGTCGAAGTCCGTGAGAGAAGGTGCGATCGGACTAGCTTCGAGATCGGGGACTATCTCCGGAACAACTAAGTCCGATTCTTCAGACACCTCAAGGTCGACTTGCTCCAAGATGTCCTGGATTTCTGAAGTTGTATTGACAACTTGTTGGTTGCTTGAGCTTGTCGAGAGCTCAATGCCTTGAAACAGATCATCCACAGTGATCTCAGCGCCGGAGATATCGTGAGCGTCAAAGTCGAGACGAGGCGGAGAGGCGAGCGCGATCGGAATGCTGAACAGTTGAGCTACTTCGATTGGGCTGAGCTCGAGTCTGAGAATCGCTGGCTCCTTCTGCACTTGTGCGTCGCCTTCCTGCTGATGAGGCTCGAGCGCGATATCGACCTCCCAGGGGGCCTGCGAGGAGGCCGCACTCAGCAGACCGGAGAGGATGGGACTTTGAGACAAAGATCGCCCTTGGAGATCAGGTACTGCAAATGCGCCTGCGGGGTCTTGTGTGTTGACATCTTGTGCATCGTTTCCATCGTGATTCAGCGCAGCAGGCAGGCCCTGAAGCAGCGCCGCCAAACGCTGTAAGTCGTCTTGGTCAAACTCGATTGGATCGTCCGAAGACTGTCCGGATTTCGACGGGATTGATCGATCACCATCGACTTTGTTGTGGTCATCTGGAGTCACTTCCGACTGAGCGTCTGGCCTTTTGTGCGTGGGTCCGGCAGGGAGCCGGAGAAGGGAGAAGCTGGCTTTGAGTCGCGCGACATTAGCCTGTTCGCGCTGCACCGGGCATTCCTCGACTTCGGAGGTGACTTTCTGGTCTTCCCCAGTCTGTGCGTAGGGCGGCGGTTCGTGAATGGCTGATTTCTGGTCTCTGTCCGATGCTAGGTCCCTGATGTCCTTTGGAGCCGCTCCGGGCGGGAGGGGGAATGAGAACGTCATAGAAACATGCCGATTGACCGAATATGAGGGTAGAGATGGCGAACTGGACCCAGACGAGTCACTGTGGCCACTGCCACTACCGTGACTGCTGCTGGGAGGCGAAGTTGATGCCAGATGGGACCAGCTCGGGAAGGACTTGGAGATGGGCAGTCCGGCCGACGCGACGACGGGTGTAGGCCTGTATTCGAAGTCCATGCTGGTTTGACTGCGTAAGAAGGAGAGAGAAAGAGCGACGATCCACAGCAAAAGGCAGTGGATGTGAAGTGAAATCGGAGGGGAAGATGAAGGATGGGATGAAATGGGTTTTGCAAGCTCTGGCTCAACCGAAGCGCTGTAGCAGAAACCAAGGTCAATGCAGCCAGCTGCGACTGGGAAAAAAGAGAAAGACAGGCAGCCTGAAGGGAGTCAACGGCTCAGAATGTTGAAGGTCGTGGGGAGGTCAGAGAAGTGAAAGAAGGTAAAGCTGTGGATCAGACTACTTCAAGCCTTCTGCGAGGCTAACAAGAGGTTCTATCGAAGTCTGCTAGCCTGCCTCAGTTCCTGGTGTGTGCTCGATTCCGCATCCAAATGCATAAGCATGCACCGAGATTGTAGACATTGCATGCAAGTGCATACACCGGGGGGCGATGGAGAATGCTGTGGTCAATACGAACGAGGACGGGGCAGATGTTGAACGACGGCGATGTTGATGCCGCATGACCGTTGGAAAATCATTGAACCGTGCAGATCTCAAATGATGAAGTCAGCGCACAGCAGCAGGAGGATGCAGGCCGCCAAGTGAGCGGTTCTCAGGCGACGTGCCCCTACGTACGAAGACAGACCATTTGCTCAGAAGGGATCTGTGCCCAGCTGGAGGTCAGGTCTCTACTCGTAGAATGAGGAAAGTTGATGATGCTGTCACAGCCGTGATTTCCGGCCATGCTTCGATTTTTTGGGAAGATGAACTTGCATTCATTCCATCCCTTCCTTCCTTGGAGCGTGCTCTGAATGGACAAGATGGAGGCAGAGGCAAGCACATCCTCCAACACCTTGGCGGCTACCGGCGGCTCAACCAGCAGCTCATCGACTGCGGTCAAGCCCAATCAACCAACGAGACAGAAAGGCTCAATGCAGAATGCAGCACATCTAACCTTCTCATCAGCTCCTGCACCTGCTGCCCATGTCCCTGCCAGCCTACAACTTCCAGTAGATCAGGCTTGTGCCAGACTCGAGACCATCCCCGCTCATCTGCCCATCATCCTGCGCTTGCCCTCCACAAAGCACAAAGCACTCAACCTTGTCCCCGGCAAGACTGTGTCCCTGGGCAAGTTTGGCGCATTCCAGGCTGATGATCTCATTGGGATGCCCTTCGGGCACACGTACGAGATTGTCGGCGGGAATGGGCTCAAGAATAAGCCGGGAGAGCTCAGGATGGTGGCCAACCGAACTCTGGCAGAACTGGGTGAGTGCACGTCCTCTGGTCTTTCGGACGGCGCCGTACTGACTCTATCTCGCTGTTTCACGTTTCGGCAGAGGAAACGGACGCAACGAATGAGAACATTAATGACGACGGCGAGTCCCAGAAACTGACATATGTCGACATCAGGGATCTCAAGGCAGCCGGCCTCGGAGGACGAGTGAGTGATGTTCTTTGGTGATGTATAGTGGGAGCAATCTAGACTGACCTGACTTCCGCACCTTCCCAACACCTCAGGAGCTCGTACAACGCACAACGCAGAGCAACAAGAACTTTGAGCAACGCACAGTCTACAGCCAGGACAAGTTCATATCGCGCAAAGAAGCCAAGTGCGTTCGTATAAGCTCTGCAAGTCGCATTCAAGCATGAGGCTCACCGCTGCACCTCTCTCCTTTCGGTACCGTAGACACATGAAACTCTTTACTGCCTTACATCCAGATCCATTCACGCTATGCGCCTATCACTTTGAGCGAGCGCCGGAAAAGATTCGGTACCTGAGACCCGACGCTCTGGCTCACTGTCTTGCCTACGGATCGATACGACCGGGTGGGAGATATATCGTCGTGGACGGCATTGGTGGACTCTTGGCCGGGGCGGTGTTGGAAAGACTTGGAGGTGAGTATGGAGACTAGTTGTAAAAGGGTAAGGACAATCTTACTGATCGAGAGCTTGCCTCAGGCCAAGGTCGGGTATTGGTCATCAACGATGCCGACTCCCCACCTGCGTTTGACATATTTCACACCATCTCCAGTCTGCCGCGCTCTTGGATTGACAACACCTTGCGGATCATTCACTGGGCGGCGACGGAAAAGGATTGGCAGCCGAGTGAGTATCTTCCTAATGCGCTTCTAGGTGCTCCAAACACTTACAAACCCCATTGAATGCGATCTCGTAGCGAACCCTCCCGCAGCGCCACGGGATCCGGGCAAAAATAGTAACATCGACCGCGACCGAGCAAGAAGCCGCAAGCGTCGCCACGTCCTGGAGGCTCTCCAATCGACGCGGGCCGAGCTGTTTTCCGGATTCTGGGATGGCTTCTTGATGGTGTCCAACTTTGAGACGTTGAGCGTGCTGGAGAGGATCGAGGGCTATCTGGCAGGGACGGCGAAGATTGTGGTACACAGTCCGTATCAACAACCACTACTTGAGGCGCAGGCCGAGCTGCGCAGAAAGGAAGGGTGGCTCCACATTGAGGTCATAGAGCCATGGGCTAGGAGGTATCAGGTGAGTGAAAGACATTGTTCACATTATATTCGCATGAAGGGAGCCTGCTTGCTGACAACGAAGGGGTTGGCCCTGACACTTTCAGGTACTGCCTGGTCGGACCCACCCCGAGATGAACACATCTGCCTCGGCTGGGTACATCTTGAGTGCGATCAAGGTATTCGACGCGGAGACGGCAGAAGCCTTGGCCGTCGCTCATCGGAACGAGCTCGCTGAAGCGGCCGCCAAATCAGCAACGGAGGCAAATGCACCGACATCCGAGGATGCCAGAGTCAGGAAGGATGCTCCTTTAGATGGTTCGGAACCAGAGCCGGATTCCAAGCGGGCGAAAGTACAGCAATAATCTGATCAATGCATGCATGCACACATGCACTTCTGCGTACTTCTTCACATTTGGAAACATCAGATTTGGAAGATGCAAGGACAAAAGAGCTTGCATTGAGTGAGCATGTCATAGGAGGAGCTGATGTACATGTTGTGGCAACCAACAAGAGGTGCTGTCCGTTCTTGACAAACATAGGCATCTCGTTGTTGAGTGAGCATGCCGGGGGGAAAGTGAACTGAGCTGGTGCCACAGATGGGTGAGCCTATGGACTTCGACATCGTGGAGTCATCGCAACGTCAGACGAGATGACTTGGACCGCTTAGGAGCTGAGGATGGTGACCTCGACCTCTACACCGGGCTCGAGAGAGATGGAAGTCTGTGGAGGGCATTAGAGGAGGGAGACCAAGTCGTCAGCAGCTGTAAACGGGGCTCGGAATATTGCAATGCAACTTCGCAAAGACTCACGATCTGCTTGACGATCTCGGAGGGCGAGTGGAGGTCGATGAGGCGCTTGTGGATGCGCATCTCGTAGCGGTCCCAGGTCTTGGAACCCTCACCACAGGGCGACTTGCGGACGGTGTGGGTGAGGACCTTGGTGGGGAGACGGACGGGGCCCTTGACACGGAGGTCCTTGTCCTTGGAGCGGGTGACGAGGTCACCGCAGACCTTCTCGAGGTTCTTGACGTTGCGGCTGGTCAGGGTGATGCGAATCTTGTGGACCTTGGACGCGGGGACAACACCCTCGACGTCCTTATCTTTGGCGACGTAGCTCATGATCGTAATGGTGGATAGACTGTTGCTTTTCGTGAGATCAGACCAGCGGTGACCAAAGTGAAGGTAGAAGGAGACGGGACGAGCTTGGAGGAGCTTCTGTGTCTGCTTCTTGTGTGCGTTGCTTCTTGAATGAGATGCTGCTCGGGAGATGGACTCCGAGACGGGACAGCGAAGAGAAGGAGACGGGAGCGCAAATTTCTCGCACTCCACAAAATTCCCACACTCTCTCCAAAATTGGCTCACTGCTCGGAGCGTTTTCCATCGCAAAAGATCTTTCAGTTTGAAAATTTGGGAAGCTCGAGCATCAACAACGTTCTTCGAGCTTGGATCCTCAACACGCACAGAGCAGAGAGAGAGAGAGAGAGCGAGCCATGCCGATCAGCTGAGGAAAGAGGAGGACAGGGCCAGAGAACGGAGCACAGCAATGGAAGAAGTCGTCCACTTCGACATCGCAGAGCTCCTCAGCTCACCGGAGCTCAGACCCACTCGGGGCTCAGCTGGTGATAACAGCTTGACAGAGTACACTGGTAAGCTGGGACCCCCCTGCGAAGGAAGCAATCTGCAAACGTGCTGACTGCTCCATTCACATATCTGGCACAGGCTACGAGCCTCGTTCAGGTGACGAGGTCCTTCACGTTCCGTCGTCCATCTCCCCAGAGGAGCTCTGGGACCGATTCATCTCCAAACGCAGGCCAGTCATCATCGATGGTTTTCCGACCGATCCAGAATGGCAGGCTCACAAATGGGTGAGTAGCAACTCATCAATCTGCTTCGGATCGACCCTGGCTCACCAAGACTCCCCTTCTGGTGATCAGACGGATCTTGAACGGCTCCGCGAGCTCGCAGGCGACTCCCACGTCAAAGTCGAGCCCATTCATCCTTCCTTCGGTCACTTTGGCACAGGCACAACTCGTACGTACACCACCTTCGGACAGTTCCTAGACGTGCTCCAAGATCCCGAAGAGGCCGGAAAATGGTACCTCACCACTCAATACGAGTCCGGGTCGGAAGCAGAGGATCAAGAGGAGAGCGACAGCAGCAGCGATGCCGAACATGACGATTTCGATGCCATAGACCAGCAGCTGCAGAACCTGGAATCGGCAATCGGCACTGAGACTTTGGCCTCTGTCATTCTGGCAGAAGGACAGAGTCGCAAGCGCAAGCGCTCGGAAAGCTCTGAATCAGAGCCGGCCAGCGCAACCGATCAACAAGGCTTCTCTACTCCAGAAACCGCTGAGGCATCAAGCGCGGACCAGGACGAAATGGAGAGATCAGATGAGGGCTTTGAAGAGGAGGATGAGGATGATGACATATCCGTGCAGCAAAGTGATTCGGAGGAGGAGCCCGACCTCGACGACATTCTACCTTCACCCACCCACGCTCTACTTACCGATTTCCCAGCTCAGCCGAAACTCACTGGCGGCCTCGTTCTACAACAATGCAACCTTTGGCTTGGAAGCAGTGCTTCCCCTACCGCTGACCTCTCGGCCCGTCCTGTATCTACCTCTGCAACCTCTCCAAGTCCGCTGCCCGGCAAATCCTCCGGCCTGCATCACGACTTTCACGATAACCTATATGCGCTGCTAGCAGGTCGCAAACGTCTGCTCCTCTTCCCTCCCAGCGCACATCGATTCTTACATCCTCGAGGGCCTATACTCCGCGTCCATAAGAATGGCCTCATCGTCTATGGTCCACGGGACCATGAGATCGATCATGACGTCGCTCAGGATCTGCTCAACTCCGCATCTCTTTTCGGTCCTGACGGACCTGACCTAGAGACGCTCGAGTATCTTCGCGATCGCCACTACAGCATTGGCCGACAGCGCAGCCTTGCGCTTCGACCTGATGGCCTGACTACCCTGGACGCAGCAAAGTGGAGGATACGCGCTCGGGCTCGCGCCTTGGCGGAAGCCAACGAACGCGCAGCAGCTGCGGCTGGTGAGCGTCGGATACATCGCGATCGCAGAAAGGGCAAGGCTCGTCAAACTCGCGAGCAGGAAGAAGCTCTGCAGCGCTACCAAGCTGCGAAGAAAGAGTTTTTACTGCAACGTCTCATTGAGGAAGACGATGATGAGGACGACGACGACGAAGTTGATGAAGAATTGTATCATTATTCTACGGATGAGTCGGGACACCAGCTGACTGCAGCACAGATCGACGCGATACTTCGTGCTCAAGATGGGTCGGACGAGCTCGACAGCGATATAGCGGGATTGATGGAGGAAGACGACGAGGATGAGGATGACGCCGATAGCTTTGACATCTCCTCGCCCGGCTTCTTTGATCTAGAGGAGCAACACATGGTGATACGCTCCACCGACACCCCAGAAGACGACGACGATGACGATAACGCCTCGTCTGACTCGACGCAGGACTCGCTCGATCTGATGGAGGACATTTTTGAGCAGCAAAAGACTGCCATTTTGGCTCTACGCGACCAGGCGGAGACTCTAGAAGAGGAGGAGCTGCAGACGCATCGACTACAGGTTCTCGTGCGCCGTCGCCAGGAGGTTCTGGAGGCGCGCGAGGCCAACGCGGGTGGATCGGACAATCGGCCGTCCAAACAGCAACAAGGCAAGAAGCAGCTGGAAGGAAAGCAAAAGAGCAAATCGGGTCGAGCAAACGGTCGAAAGGCAGACTCTGCCGTTGACTGGGAGGTAGCGAGCGAGGATGACGACGACGATGAGGACATGTCCGAGCCGGAAGGCTGGATGATGTTCGATGATTTGGAGAAGGAACGTCGAATGCAGGAGGATGCGGAGGAGGAGGACGAATCTGAGTCGGAAGATGCGGAGGATGGCAGCTCGGAGGGGGACGAGGATGAAGACGATGATGATGACGACACCGATGTTGACGAAGGTAGCGAGGATGATTCCGAAGATGCGAAGTACCCTGCAAAAGAGCCAACGTCGAAGATGGTATCGGAAACCAAAAACGGAGCGGCCGCCCAGGCGCGATCTGCCCTCAGAGGGAAGGTCAAGAATGTGACAAAGAAGACACAACCTTCTGTGGCATCGCGCAAGCCCAACACCAATGGAACAAATGGCCTTGTGGAATACTCGGACGAAGACGACGAGGAAGGTCATGAGTCCACATCCACATCCAACGCGGGGGACGCCAACAGCATCGGCACTGTGGAAGGCGAGACGGAGCTAGATCGTGCTTTGCGTCTGAACGGCGTCGATGACTCCAGATTGCGCCAGGCTCCTCCGTCCCAATCTCCAAAGGATGACGATGAAAGCGAGGACGAAAGCTCGGGCGACTTCTTCGGGAGTGATCCAGGCGACGACGAAGATGAAGATCAGGACGGAGACGGCATTGACATGTCCATGATTGAGGATGGCGAAGCTGTGTTGCAAGCATTGGAGCGGAAAGCGCAGAAGATCGCCAAACATGGCGGAGGTCCTTCTGAGGAGCTCGAAGAGGAAGACGAGGACGAAGACGACGATCAGAGCGATGAAGAGGAAGATGACGACGATGATGATGACGAGACTGATGATGAAGAGGCAGAGGGAGCAGAGGATGTTGATGAGCAGAAGGAGCCGTCGAGCTTTTCGCGCATCAAACCTCACGTCTTGCACGCCTTCTACGGCTTGGACTCGTCTCTTGGTCCCGATGCCGACAAGAAGCAGGCAGCCACACACAAGGCCGGCACAAAGAAGAAGTCATTCGATCCCAGGTCTGATCTCACACCCCGCCCAGGTTGTCCTCAGCCACTGGTTGTTGACCTGCAACCGGGCCAATGCCTGTACCTGCCAGCGTCTTGGTGGCATGAAGTGTGAGTAGTATATTGCTACAGAATCAGACAACTGCACATCACACTGACGAAGCGCTGACTCCTTGGCGCTTTGGAAATTGACAGCACATCGATGTCGACAGCCGAACATCCGTTCCATTGCGCGCTCAACTTCTGGTTCCACCCGCCGACCAACTTGGCGCCAAAGCGGAAAGATTCGACCAAGAAGAAGAACAAGAACAAGAAAGGCAAGGCTGCGAACGGAAAGGCCGAAAAGAAAGGTGCCGGGGCTGATGAGACCGAGCAGGCAGATGCACACCACCAACAAAACGGGGGTTCAGCGGCGGCGGCTTCGTCACAAGCAGCTGAAACGGAGAAAGAAGACGAAGAAGGCGCGAGCGTTCCGTCTGCGATGAATCCGTACGAGGATGCCGAGGTCTGGGACGAGATTCGTCGAACGGTGGCCAAGCTGGTTCGGGATGCTCGACGCAGGGCGGAAGCGGCTCAGCTCGAACGGGCCAAGGAAGGCATGGATGACGAGGGCCCGTCGCAGGATGTGGTCTCGCTGAACAAGGCGACGGGTGATAAAGTTGCGTTCAAGAGGCGCCGCAAGGATTGAACTCCTACATAGATACCACGTCAAATGGCCACCACCCTTTTGCTTCTTTGCGCTGCTTCCTTTTCTTGCTGTGAACCAGTTGTGTTAAGAGACAAGCTCCGTAAATTCCCACGCCCAGCTTTGTGTGTGGATGTGTGACGTCTTGATGCAGGAATGCGGAGGTGAAAGGCAGCAGCCAGATGGCCCATCGACTCGACCGCTGCATCCCAACGTGCGACGGCATCCTCATCCTTGTCATACACCCTCAACCACTGGCAGCCTCATCCTCTGCTCCAGCTGCTGCACCTGCTCCAATATGCCTGACCTCGTCGCCTCCATCGATGCGGGCACCACCTCCATCCGGTTCATGGTCTTCGATAGCAAGGCTGCCATCGTCGCCTCCCATCAGAAGGAGTTCACCCAGTACTACCCACAGCCAGGCGTGAGTATCCCCTTGACTCGTCCATGATCAGCGCCTGACTAGGGAACTTCCCCCCTTTCTCCTCCTCGCACATACATTCAGTGGCATGAACAAGACGCCGACGAGATCATCAGCGTCACCCACGAATGCATCGAAGAAGCATGCAAAAAGCTCAGCCAAAGCGGAGACTACTCGCCCTCCGACATCAAGGCCGTCGGCATCACCAACCAGCGCGAGACGACAGTCGTCTGGGATCGGGAATCGGGCAAGCCCCTCGCTCGCGCCATTGCGTGGCCTGACACCCGCACAGCCTCTACTGTCCACAAGCTCTCGGCCAAGAGCGACAAGGGGAAGGACGCGCTCAAGGAGGAAACTGGACTCCCACTCTGTGAGTGGTGGAATCGCTTCTTAGGGGGGACGCCTCCTCTGGGGCTTGCCAATGTTACGAAGAAGCTGACGCGCATCCTCTGCTAGCTACTTACTTTGCTGCGGTGAAGCTCCGTTGGCTGCTCGACAATGTGGACGAAGTCAAGAAGGCACATGAAGCCAAGACGATGCGATTCGGAACCATAGACTGCTGGATCCTGCATGTGAGTAGCAGCCCGACCAACTTGTATGCACCCCTCGATTCTACGATACTCACATTCGGTCTCCGACTTATTCTTTGTTCCATGCAGAACCTGACCGGACGCGCGGTGCACATCACAGACTCGTCAAACGCATCCAGAACAATGTTCATGGATCTGCGGAAACAGACCTGGGACCCCAAACTGCTCGACTTTTTCGGCATCGACGGTGACTGCCTGCCCGAGATCCGATCCTCGGCCGAGGTGTATGGCGAGTTTGCCGAGGGCCCGCTCAAGGGCGTCAAGATTGCGGGTATGGCGGGCGACCAGATGGCTGCCCTTGTTGGAAACAAGTGTCTGAAACCCGGCGAGGCGAAGAACACGTATGGTGAGTTATCTCTGAAGTCAGTCCCATTCAGGCCGGGTAAAGTTGCTCACCAGGAGTGGCTTGGATCGGCTTCTGTGCTCGGCGACAAACCCGCAGGCACTGGGGCGTTCCTCCTATACAACACTGGCACAGAGCCCGTCGACTCCAAGTCGGGTCTCCTGACCACAATCGCATACAAGGCCGGGCCCAACGCACCTGTCCACTACGCGCTCGAAGGCAGCATCGCAGTGGCCGGAAGTGCTATAAAGTGGATCCGCGACAGTCTGGGACTGATCAAGGAGGCAGCTGAGATTGGACCGCTGGCGGCCGAGGTCAAGGACACGGGCGGAGTTTACTTTGTCACTGCTTTCAGTGGGCTTTTCTGTCCATACTGGGACGACACTGCGGCAGGAACCATTGTGGTGAGTGTCCTGCGTTTCAACGTGGTCCTTGCCTCGCACTCGTCTCATAGGCAACGACGGTTGCTGACGGATCATCTGGACGCATGATTGAAATCCAGGGCTTGACCGCATACACTGACAAGCGACATCTGTGTCGCGCAACGATCGAGGCCACGTGCTACCAGACGGCCGCCATCTTGACCGCGATGGAGAAGGACTCGGGCGTCAAGCTCAAGAACCTGCAAGTCGATGGCGGAATGACCAACTCGGATGAGGCGATGCAGATCCAGGCGGACATTCTGGGCATTGCTGTCGAGCGACCGGAGATGCGAGAGTGAGTCTTTTTATATCTTCTTCTCCTGCCTGTTTCTTGGCATGCCGTACGAAGCAGTGCTGACTGTTCCGACTTGCCTTGCAAAGATCGACCGCGTTGGGGTCCGCTTTGCTCGCCGGCTCAGCGCTAAACGTGTTCGGCTGGGATCTGAACAAGCCCGAGACGCTTTCAGAAGTGAACACGGCAGGCAAACAAGAGTTTGCGCCCAAGCTGGACGATGCCGCGCGCAAGAAGCTCCTGGCGGGCTGGGAACGCGCCATTGAGCGTTCGAAAGGGTGGAATGAGAACGCTTGATGCACGCACCACCCATCAATCAAGGGACTGGCAAATTTTGTGTTCCTGGACCTTCGTCTAAGTCATCGTTACTACCACGACTCTGTATCAATACCTCCCACCTTCAAATCTCACGCGGAAGCACGCATCCTGGACGCGCAACGAACAAAGATAGGGCATTGAATGATACAATCGGGGGATGATGATTACGGGAATAGGTCACTTGGGAAGCCGTTCGAGAACAAAACCCCTTGGCCGCGGATGTGAAGGAACAATGTGGAAGAAATACAGTTGTTGGAAGGGTTCTGATACCAGATTGATAAATGTTCGATGACGGAGCATGGTCACTAAAGACTGGGGCAAAACGAAGGAAATGGAACTTGATCGTGCCTGCTTGCTTTCGCGCGCGCAGGGCCCGATGGCTCCGCAGAACCAGGATAAGGATCGTGGGCTCGAGCAAGAAGAAGAAGCGCGCAAAGTGCCCGGGCGTCGCGAATCACATGCAGCTAACGGAAACCCGCCTGCCTAGCTGGCGCGGACGACTGGCGAAGTTGGCGAGGCCAGCCTCGCGTCTGCCTGCTCCAACGAAGCCGAAGGAGAGTGTTCCAGCGGGAGGCACAGCGAGTGGTGGTAGCGGTGCCCATTCCTGCGACCGACTTGGGTACCCAGCACGGCTGGAGTAGCCAGATTAGAAGGCAGTCGATCGAAAGCTGGAGAAGTAGGGATCCCAAAAGAATTTCCGCTCTGCGGACATCTCAAAGCATTCATAGCTGGCGAATCGGGAGGTTGGGCAGTCTGTGCAGATGGGGTATTGTGATGCTGGATTGGAGTCGTGACAGGATGAGGAGACAAAGTCCACAAGTCGGAAGAAGTCGGAGCGAGCTGGGTAGTTTTTTCGCCGACGGCAGAATGCTGGTCAGGTTGGCCGTCCAGTTGGCCTCTGAGCACAAATTGGCCGAGCTCTCGTGCTACTTTGTACTGCACGAGCAGGACAAGCGCGACTGGCAATGCGACCTGAGCCGCGAACAGCGCCAGGAATTGCACCTGAGCGAATGCGGACCCAACATTGGAGTCATGCGCATGCTCTTGCGCATTGACGTGTAACTGGCCCGCCTGCTTCCGTTGCTGCCTGACTTTGGCATGGGCGGTGGCGGCCAAGTTCTGGATTGCGATGAGCGCTACCAAAGACTGGATCAGGACGTGGACGCGCATGAGTCGTGCACAGAACGAGGCGACGGGTGCATAGATCGATCGTCCGAGCCGACGCTGAGCCGGTCCGAGGAGAGCAATGACGGACAAGATGGCGCATGTAGGCTGTGCCAGGGCGAATCCGACCAGGCTGGGATTGGCCACGTCTGGATCTGCAGAGCGCATACAAGTTTCGTATCAGCATCTCTCGCATGAAGCACAAAGGCAAGCGGGAGCGAATACGTACCTTTGGAGACTCCCCACGCACAAGCGGAAAAGAGGGCGGTAGAGAGAGCGGTGAGGGCGAGTGCCAATGTGCCGCGGGTCCATCCTTTGGCTGGCTGTCCTTGCTTTTTGGACTCGATGTCTTCTGTCAGCTGATGTCGAGCCTGAGCATGTGTTCCTGAGGAGGCACATGCAGCAGTTTGTGGTGTGGCTGAAACCCTGGCTGATCTGTCTGACTCGAGCCTGAGACCGATGTCAGGGGATGCTGCGGACAAAGGGGACGAGCGCTGTTCGACTGCGGACAGATCCCGTCTGAAGGCAGCGCTGAGCCTTGGATCTGCAGAAGAAGACGAAGAAGCAGAGTGATCCAGCTCGGCGGCAGTGTATGCGCGTGATCTGCTTGATCGAGCGCCTCGATCGTTTTGAGACCGACTGCGTGCGAGTCCAAAAGCGTGTGGATCGGCGATGCCTGATCGGTCGATTGCATTTCGTAATCGCTCAGAGACGCGATGAGCCTCGTCGAGCCGGCTGGCCAGGGCTGGTCCGGGACCTGCTGCTGAGGAGAGATGGACCGAGTGCAAGCGAGTGGCCGAGCTGATGGAGTGATACTGACGCAGCTGTGGACTAGCTCGTTGAGCAGATGCTGATGAGGCTGAGGCCTGACCTGGTCTGAACTCGCTTTGTGGTGCTGGTGCTAGCTCTGTGGGTGTGTGCAGTGGTGAAGAGCGGGCAATGGGCGAGCATGTGGGCAGGAGTGGTTCAGGTGGTAATTTCTGGTTTGTGACACAGGGCAGACTGTCGAGGCTGAAGATGTCGTAGAGCTCATCGAGCCCTGCTCTGAGGTAAGGCCGAGCTGAGGAGGTGATGCTGAGGGACCATGCTCGCTTGTGGCCGTGGTTTGACGGATGCGCGCCTGAGTGTGGAGAGTAAGGAGGGTGATATGCTGATGAATGCATATGTCTTCGGTGGTGCTGCTGCTGATGCGGCTGCGAATCCTGCCTGCTGATTGGTGCAACGGACGAGGACGAAGGGGACGAGGGATGGGAGGAGTCGATGGGTGACCGTGAGAGACTGTGGTGGTGGTGGTGGTGGTGGAGATGGAGTGAATGCTGTGGTGAGATGGTCAATGCTGCGCTTTTGTGTTGAGAGGAGGCTGGGTCGTTTGCCGGCGACAAGTCGGATGTCCGAAGGGGTGGTAATAACAATGACTGGACCATGTCTGTTGGCTGAGTGATTGAGAGAGAGGGCCTCCTCGGCTCCTCGTGGGTAATCCTTCTTTGCTCCTCTGTGGAGAGCTGCCCCCCCACTTTCGTCTTTTGTGTTCTTCGCTGAGGCAGGCCGAGATGAGAGAAAGGGGGGCCAAGGCTGAGGACCCGCTCGCTCGCTCGCTTTCTTTCTGTTTTGTGATGAGGGTGTGTCTCCTGATGGCCGAGTCGGACAAAGGAGACGAATGCAGCAGGACTTGGGCGCGGGTGGTGGTGGTGGTGATATTAGAGGGCCACTTCCCTTTCTTACATATGTGATATGAGTTGGTCGAACGAAGGTGAACTTGGTCCTCCTTCCTGCTGAGGATGGGCCGATGTTTGGTGGGCCGGCGTCTTTGTTGGCTTTGATGATTGTTGCTGTGTTGGGTGTTGCAGTTGGGGAGGCTAATAAGGATTCGGGAAGGAGTGGGTCGATTTAGAGCTCGTGTGTTCTGCCCCCGCTCGGCACCCTCCCTCCTCTTCTCGACAAGGAATATGAATGGAAGCAAGAACCTCTGCCAACCCTTTGATCCAATGATCCTTCTCCCTGCCTTGCCTTTTGTGGGGATGGGGATGCGGATGGGGATGGGCCGGGATCATCGAAGCAGCCAAGGTGTTTGCTGCGTCATGCTCCTCATAATGTAATGTAATATGGCTGCATCGTCTGACCAAGGGCCAAGGACAACGACCTCTCTCCCCCACTTCAATAATCAAGGGTTTGATCGGCAGCCAGCCAGCCAGCCAGCCAGCCAGCACTCAACTTCCGACACACCCGCATATGCATGCATGCATGCATGCATGCTGCCTCTATTTTAGAGTAGAGAGGCGTCTTCCTCCTCCTGCTCCTCCTCCTTCCCCCGCTCCGGATGCACTCCACTCCAGCCTGGTTCCGTAAATCATATGCTGGAACCCACTCCTCCGATCGGCACAATGTCAACATCGAACATGTATCTGTGTAGGACCACCACCATCATCATCAATCAATCAATCAATCTGTTCTCGCTCTCCCACGCTCGACTCGCCTACATACATACTACTGGGGAAGAGGTCGTGCCGAGCCATGATTCTCATCGTCTCCACTGCATCGTGTGGTCATGCCTTGAACCAAAATCTATATTCTGCCAAGGGGGGGCTTGAGCTTACATGCATGACATCTGACCTCAGCATCGAACGGCGCCCAGCCTGGCTCAACACATCGAACACAGATTGAGGCACTGAATGATGGGCCAGGAGCCCTCTTCACATTGCAGGCCCGTCTAGGACAGCCGTGTACTCAGACCGTTGCACATGCGGCACCTTGAGCGACTCCTCCAATGCCATGTCCAGCAACGACGTGCAAAAGATATCCCGAGGGTTCAATGCCAGCGCCTGCATCACAAACACACACACATACACGTTAGCTGGGCCGGGTTCAAGTTCAACGGGAGTCAGAGGCAAAGATCAGAACACCCACATCATGGTACCAGCTCATCGCCGCAGATAGGTTGCCCACTTTGTGCTCGCACATCCCCACCCCAACATGCGCAGCAATGTTGATCGGCTCAAGCTCAATCACCCGCAGGAACCGCCGCTTCGCCTCTTCATCGCGCCTATACACACGCACGAGGCAAACCCAAATGGAAATCAGTAACAACGGTCGAGCCGACTTTCTGCCTCAACCCAAGTCTGCCAGCACTTTTTCTAGCTCACCCAAGCGACCGCAATGCACACGCCAGATTCATGTGCGTCACCGTCCAGGCAGATGCAGGTTCTTGCACCTCTTCCGATACCGCAAGAGCCTTCTCGAATAGCCTGATCGCATTTTCAACGCTGTGATGAGGAGTCCAAGAAAAAAAAGCGGTCTAGATCAGCATGAAAATCGCAATCAAGCTGCAATGTGCGATCAGTCAAGACTTACTTGTCAGTCAGATACTCCAACACCCCGAGCTCGTTCAGCGCCAGCGGATCCGTCGGTGATGCATCCAACGCTCCCCGCAGGAACACATCCGCCAGCTTCAGATTGCCCTGATGCACATGCTCCATCCCAATGAACAGTTTCGGCAAGTGCGAGAATGGGAACTTCCTCGCCGCCGTCGCATACGCCGTAATCGCCTGGTCCGACTCGCCCTCGTTGGCAAAGCTGTGTCCAAACGCGATCCACGAGGGTGCAAAGCGTGGGTCTAACAGCGTCGCCTTGCTGAAATAGCGTCTCGCCTCCGCCCAGCGTCCCGCGCTCGCGTACCACGCCCCCACCGCATACCACGCCGACGGGCTCTCCGGATCGTCGTCCACCAGTCGATGCGCCAGCACGAACAGAGCCGGCCGCATCTTGGGCATGTAGAACATGCACGTCACATGGATCGGCATCGCCCCCTCGTGATCTCTGCTCAGCTGCATGATCCGACTCGTCACCGTGAACGCATCCGCATATCGCATCTGCGCAAACAGCTCTTCCGCCAAGCTCCACAGCACGTCCGCATTGTCTTGCAGCTTGAACTTTTGCACCAGCGACGCGCGCGCCTGGCTCGCCGATTCGAGGTGCTCTGCATCCCGTTTCGGCAGACGCGAAGTGTACATGTGACGGATGAACTCGGCATCTTCTGGATGTTCCCCCGCCTGGGCCGAGTACTCGAGAGCCGAGATGAATCTCCACTGCTCCGCCACGCTCTGGAGGTTGCCATTCACCAAGGCACAGAAAGCCTCGTAGTTCTTGACGTCGATTGCCAGCGCATGTTCAAAGCACTCCCGAGCCTTGGCCAAGTCGTCCAGGCGCATGTAGATCTGACCGCGCAGGTAGTGCGCCGTGGATCCCAGCTTGATCCCCCCGTCGGCAGTGGGTTCTCGTATCGACTCTTGGGCTAGGTGACAAACGCTCTCAGCCTAGAGCTGCAGAATCAAGCTTTCCATCCACTTGAGACTCACCTTTGACATTCCACGGCGCCGTGTCTCCCCCTAGAGTCTCTAAAGCATCGTAGTACCTCCCCAACCTGACCTGACATTGCGCAGCCAAACATCTACACGCCAAACTGATGCTCGCCAGCACAGGCCCTTCAAATCCAGCCAGTTTCCGGTCCGCAATATCCTTGAGATTCCGGCTGTCCTCAGCATCCCATCTCGCCGCATCATCCTCGGACAAGTCCGTCGAGTCGTGCGTTCCATTGCCCTCTGTATTTCCGTGCATGTCCATGATGTCATCGTCATTCGCAATGATGCCCGAAGATCCGCTGTTCCCGCTCTCTATGCTCGCGTTCTCGCCATCGTGATCACCTACAGAGCTGCCCGTGCCTGTGCCGCTCACGGTAAAGGTCCGCTCTTTCCTTTTCCCGGGCAACGAAGACGAGGACGCAATCGTGGAAAGGCCGTAGCGCGCGCTCGAGCTACCAAAGGGTGGCAACCTGTCAGACTCCCTTCCACCGCCTGCATCCTTGATACTGTGAGATCCCTTTGGCGGAAGCTTGTCCAAGAGCACTTGCGGCAGCACAGCCGTCTCCCGCGCCCGACTGATCGCGAGTCCGACCACGTCTACTGCTCGGGGCACCGGCTGTTGCTTCTTGTAATCATTGATGCTCAAATTTGCCATTCTCGAGGAGCTCGTGCCGATCCCAAGCGGGTCCGTCATCGAGAGGCCCAGGCTGTCCGTCTGCTCCTCTGCAGCGCGGCGCGTGTGCGCGGAGCGGAGCGGCTTCACGAGCAATGCTTCTGCGCGTGCGTACTGATGAGTGATGAAATAGGCCTGCGCAAGCCAGTAGGCGTCGTTCCATGCGAGTTCGCTCTCTTCTAGGGAGAGGATCTTGTCGCCCCAGAAGATGGCCGAATCGTAGAGGTGGTGGTGCATCGCGTCTGTTCTCCACATGCGCATGCGTTGGAGCAGGCCGGGAAGATCTGCGCTCGTCGCTCCAGTATCGGCGTGGGCCTGAGCGCGAGTGCCGACTGTATCTACGCTCCGCCGGCGCGACGAGGGTGGAAGCACGCTCGGCAGCACGTGATTGCCCATGTCCAGGCTGGAAGGCTGGATCTTGTCATTGAATGCCGGACTGCCCTGCGCGCCGCCGCCGCCGCCCGCGCCTTGGGCAGCAGCAGCAGCGGCAGCAGGTCGGAAGACGAGCGGGCTCATGCCCAGCAAGCCCGACCTCGAAGCCTCTGGATCGTCACGCATCAGAGAAAAGCTACTCTCGGCCGCTGCACCCGACCCTGCCGCCATGGCTGCCGAACCAGGGAGGAGCGAGCTTGCATGGTGGGCACGCACACCTGAGGTGCCGGAAGGACCGGCAGGTCCAGAAGAATGAAGATCGCTGGGAGCGGGAGCGGGAGCGGCCCTGGATTTGGCGTATCCCCGAGGTGGTTGACGCGGAGGAGCTGCCAGTGATGGCCCGGCGAAGGCGGTGGGAGGTGTGAAAGGGGTCCCTCCATTGTTGGCTGGGTGTGAGCGACTCATGGCCGCAAGCTTCACTCGCACTCGACTTTGCTGGACCACTGGACCCCCGAGTCCGAGTCCCAATCCGAATCTGAGGTTGGTGTTGGACTGTTGAAAGTTGGCGCGTCAAAGGACGGAAGCGCGAGCGCGGGAACAGTGCTTACGTAACCAGGCGGAACCCTCACATGCACGAGTACTCGTATGTACTTCACCCACCTGCAAAGCTAGCTGGAAGTTGGATACTTGACCCATCCAAACTCAGCAGGGAAGGCAACAAGGCAAGGTGTACTGTATGTAGATTGACATTGCGGTGCAAGCTCTACAGGTGTGCGGAGTACTGAAATCAAGAGTCAGAGGGTCTTGGGCGATTGATCTTCAGCTTGAGCTTGGTCGGAGCCGATGGCGCTGGTGCTGCAGCTGTGGAACCAGGCGTCGAAGCCGCAGGGCTTGCTCCACCAGCTGCGGAAGAGCCTGGGAGCGGCACAGCAGGTGGTGACATGGCTCCCGTGGCAGATCTTGGCATTCCCAGGTATCCGGCACTTCCCGGGGCAGCTGCAGGCATCCGGAACCCAGGTGTTCCCGGTGCCATTCCACCTGCTGCTACGGCCCCAGGCGCACCGGAGGGCCCACCAAAGGGAGCATACATCGGGGTGGGAGGCACCGGGCCAAGTGGACTCGGCATTGCTGGTGGAAAGAAGCCAGCGCTGGACGGGCCCGACGTGGGCCACATGCCTGTCGGGGTGGCACTGAGGGGAGTTCCGGGAGCGGACACTGGTGTGTCCGGCACCCGATTCAGACGATGTTTGGGATGCATAGGGCACGCAGTGTTGGTCGACATGTGTCCCATCTGACCACATTTCCCGCATTTGCGAACCTGTATTTACACATTTCACGTAAGCACAAGTTACGACAAGGTAACGAATGGCTCCACTGCTCACCTTGGCCTCGCCTCGTCCTGGGAGTGTACCTGCCAAAGTTATGTTCTTGCGCTGCAATCTTCGCTCTTGATTCCGTATGCGAGACGCAAGCTCCTCCTCTAATCGTCGTTTGCGGTTTGCATCAATTGTCTCGTCTCCAGTAGGGACCAGTGCCTCAGTCGCAGTGCTCTCGTCCTCTATCTTCTGCCGCTGCCGGACATATGCATGCCACACATTTGGGTCCCGGACGATCTCCGTCTTCCAAACGCCATTTATCTGATGAAGTGTCCAGTCAGAACATGTACTTCTTTGAATTGGCATCTGAAACTTTACTACTTACCAAACGTCGAATTTTCAGCACTTTGCTGGAGTCTCCTCCGGCTTGACTTCCACCATCCAAGTCTGGGGTCGCTCGCGCGCTAGCAAGGGCGCTACCGGGGGTGATCCGCGAACCGGTCGCCTGTTGCTGCTGCTGTTGCTGTGACTGCTTGATCTCAGCCCGCATTCTGTTAATGTCCTCTTCCGTTACGGTAGGTGGGAGAGGGTTTGACAATGCCTTGCGTTGCGCCGTCCAGATTCGCTCAATTTCGGATCGGTATATGGCCTGTTGCTCTGCCACGTTGTATTTTTGGCCGCCTTTCTTCAACACAGGTTCTGAGGGTAACTGACCTTGTCAGCGCGATTCAATTGTCGATGACAATCCAGCGGGTTGGCTCACCTGGTGGCTGAACCTCTCCAGCACGAACGAAAACTTCCTTCATCGACACTCTCAGGAAGCTGAATGCCTCCCCTCGTCCAGTTGGGTCGCCATCGCCGTGTAGTTTCAGCATAGCTTTGTTTTGGGCCGCATTGAGGAAATTCTTGGTTGTCAGCCATGGAGCGAGCAGTTGCTCAAGGTCCATCTTGCTTTCGTCAGCCGCGTCCTCGTCGGCACCCTCCGCCGACTTGGTGTAACCGAGGTCGAGC
This sequence comes from Tilletia horrida, assembly GCA_001006505.1. NCBI lineage: Eukaryota > Fungi > Basidiomycota > Exobasidiomycetes > Tilletiales > Tilletiaceae > Tilletia > Tilletia horrida. The sequence goes on from LAXH01000007.1 coordinate 72,442, forward strand.
AGGTAGCGTTGACCAGCTTGCATCGCTTCGCATAGACACACGTGCTCCGGCGGTAGCGGCTTGTACATTTCCAGATCCGAAGGGATGGAGACCCCTGACTTGAGCTTCCAGAATCCTTGATTGGGATCACCCGCTCGGCGGTTGTACTCCATGATATCCTGCAGGCAGCAAATATCGATCTCAGCATGCCGACCATGCGCTGCTGCTCACGAAATCGACTCACCTTTAGCCTCTGACGCATTTGAAGCTCGTTCTGGTCGGGGAAATACTTCATTATTTGAGCAATCTTCAGTCGTTCCAGGGGATTCTTCTGGACCAACTTGAAGGCGATCATCTGCATTCGCCACTTGATGACATTGCTGACCAGTCGTGCGTGCGGGCCAGGGATCAGGACGACTGGGAACATCTGACCGACTGTGTACAAGTGCTTGATCTCGCGCAACACGTATTTGACCTCCTTCCTATTCGTCGAACTACCATGCCCATGACCACAACATGTCAGCGACCCGAAGGATCTCAATGTCGCATGAGAAACTCACCGAACCAGCAAAAAGTCGGTATGAGCGGCTTTGTGCTTGAACAGGGGAGCGCGGATCAGGTTGTTGTAGAGAGTGGGCTGAATTTGGCCTGGCTTGATTGACCCGAATTTCATGAAGGGAGACTCGTCCGTGACATCTAATACAAACGGCACTCCGAGCTCAGCCTGAAGAGATAGCTGATGATCAGCATTTGCGGAATGCGACGCAGAGAATGAGGGCCTGTTCTCACCTTCGGCACGAAGTCATCCTTGGCATTTTTCTTGCGGTAATAGTTGACGAGAAGACTGCCCATGCCCAAGTTGCTGAGGACGGAGGGATACTCTTCCGAGTATTCGTAGAGCACAAAGTTACTGGTGTCCTTCAACGTCAAGTCCCTTGTTGACTTGAGCAACTCCCATACATCCTTCTCCTTGTTTCTACCCGCAACTGTGCGACCCTTCGTGGCCAAATCCTTCTTCTTCTTTGCCGATCTGACTTTTGAGAATTTGATGGGAATGTTGAGTGGGAATTGCATCGCAGGGCGATGGAATCCTCTTGTTTCGCCCTTGGACAGGCGGGTTTTGTACTAATTTAAGGCGGAGGAGAGTCAGCTTCGTGAGCCAAGGAGACTTCTGAAGATGCGGTATGAGCTCACGAATGGGAATTGGAGCTTGACAGCTGGCCAGGCGTGCTGCACTTCAAGCTGGCCAAGCGTTTGTCTGACTCGTTGTCTTTGCTCCCTGGAGACCTCGTAGAAGCGGTCATTGGAAAGGTTGAACGGATCGAGCTCCACCGGCGGTCGACCTGCACGGTGAGCGAGAACAGGTGCGGCCGTCATTCGAGCTGGAGCACCTGGTTCTTCTACTCGTTGAAACTCATTGTGAGTCAAAGTCATAGCTTCGTGATGTTGCATTCCACACATACCATTTTCGGGGTAAAATTCTTGCAGAATCAAGTCGGGATCGTTCATGTCCAGCATGATTCGGTTGTTTCGAGTGGGAGCATCAATATCCCACATGATTGCGTTGGACCATGACCCGTGCTCGATGTCGTGATTCCGAGGTCTCATCAGGGAATCAAAAGTAAGCTGTTCTGCGGTCTGCTGGGCGGAGGTTGCATCCCATTGGATGGTGTCCTCCCAATCCTCCAGCTCGAGAGCCCTCAGTCCCGCAGTATGATTCTGCGGAAGGAAAACAGCGGGTGGGCAGCATCAGTGTCAGCTTTGCAACTCGTTCAGCCTGGATGTTTGCGAGACATACCCGCGCGACACTAGATTCCGCATCTATCCACTCCTCCTCCACGGTCTCATCGACAACACTTCCGGCTACCAAAGATTTGATGATGTGGAAACGCTCAGACCCGCTCCAAGCGCCGTCGCGAAAGAGGTCTTTGGTGCTGATAGGATACGGGAGTAATGCTTCCGGCATGGATTTGACTATGTTGGACACACTTGCAGGTCAATTACAGGCTCTATCGCTGGTGCAGGCGGCATCACTTACACTTTGGCTTTGGAACTGCCGTCTTTCTGCGCTTTAATGGCGGCTCGTAGAAGATGTCGGTGAAGTTGAGGATTGCGCCCTTCTGGAACGACGGCCACAGAGTTTCGACGCTCTTGAAGACAGGAGCTGGCTGTTGCATCACCATCGTGACTGAGGCTTGCGGCTCATCCCTCGAATCACCCTTTGAGCCGGATGGTCCGGCTTGCCGCTGCGCTGAGGCTGGACCCCTTTCCGCTTCTTCGTCCTCGTCTTCGTCATCGTCATAGCCCACCTCTCCGCGGACCTTCGCCTTCGAGGAGGTCAGACCTTCGAGTCCTTTGCGGAAGTATCTCTCCAGATCTGCGCCTCGACCGGCTTTCGCATCCTGCTCCAGCTCTTCATCCACCTCGCGCTCGTAGTCATTACCCTGCCTGCCCCGGCCTAGGCTGGCGCCATCGTCGTCGTCTGCGTATCGATCATTGTAGATCTGATCTCTGTCGAGGTTGGTGCTTCCTCGATCCGTGCCCAAGCCGATTTGCCTCAGGCCATCGGTGCTTCTGCCATCGTCGACACCGAGCTCCGCAAGGATATTCCCGAGAGCAAGGCTGTCTAGCTCTCGGACCGCGCCGTCCTCCATCAGGAATTCTGCTCCTTGGCCAGGCTCGAATGCGAACTGGGCATCTTGAACTGAGCAGGGAAGCATTGGCTCTTTATGTCAAGAGCGAGCAGCTCGAAGCTCAGGCGGATTCTCTCGGCCGAATCAGGCAGCTCGTGTGTAGTTTATCCGAATCGCCTTCTCTCCACAGTTCACCCCACCCGCACACCAAGAGTCCAAGACACCCAGGAGTCGTCACTCATGTGCACCGTATCGCACACAAAGCTGTCGGTCCACCAGTGAAGGCTGCCTGTGCATGCTCACATGCACGCAGTGCAAGATGCTCATCTGCGTATGTACACTGTCAGTAAGAGCTTGGACGGAATGGTAGCGGATGTCCGAGTTCCTGCCTGTCCCGAGAAGCTGAGATTTAGGTTTGTCTGTCCCATGCCATGCTTCCAAAGGATCCGAATGGCTGCTTCTCATCGGGCGCCTCACAAGACTTCACACAAGGCCAGCCAGCCACCGACTGGGGGACAAGACTACAAACTCGCACAATGTCGTGAGATGCTGGCTGTGGTGCATACATACATTCGCCTGCATGCGCTGGCACCTTCAGACATCTCGGCGATGGCGCTTTCGTAGCGTCAAAGCCTTTCCCAAGCGATGCTCGCCATCTTCGTGCGATGCTCTTGTCCCACCTCATCGGTTCTCCACCGTCGACTGCTCTCCCGTGCCAGCAGTCAGTCAGTCCGAGTGGGGGGTCACACACTCGTTTTCAATCTCTTGACCAGCATTCGGTCGTACTGCCGCCGTGCTCACACCGTGGATTTCGCGGACGAGCCCGATCTTATCCTTGTTCTGTTCTCACTGTTCAGCAGAAGTCTGTTGCTGATGAGGCTGATATCTCCCGCGCCTGCAGTTACGCGCCCGGGAAGCGCACATCCTCACTTAAGTCCAAGCTCGGGACTGCATACACCCATAGCATGCGCGCGTGCGCTCTACTTTTTAACTTTTTGGCGGCGCGCCTTCTTACAGAAGTCGCTACTCGAGCTGTGAACGGATGCATTGCTGTGGATCATCTTCTGTTTTTCCCAGCCCTTCAAGCTGGGAGAGCTCCTTTTTAAAGGGACGAACATGAGGACCTCAACTTCTTTGCTCACACCGCTTCCTGTTCCCTCTTCTTCGACACTTCTACCTTAGAGCTGTTTTAAAACAGGTACACCCGGAGAGATGGACATCTATGCACAATTCGATTTACCGCCTCCTCCACCACCCACAGCATTCTCCTGGTGGTCGGGTCCCGAACGAGCAAGGCTACCGAACTTCACAAATGTCACATCAGCAGCCGCATTCTTGGACAAGCTCACCATCTATCAGCACCCCAAGGCTTACCAGGCACAGTTTTTGATGGGCATCGGATATTTGGCCGTCATCCTCTCCTTGTCAGTAGCGATTATTCACAAGAAGCTGCAACAGAAGGCGTGGTGGCTCTTTCGGGTGGTGCGGCGCAATCAAGGCATACTTATCGTACCGCAAGTCCACAATGTCTGGGCCTTGGGTGCTGGCCTTTACGGCCTCACTTGTATTAGCTCGTTTTTGACAGAGTACATCTATTGGCGAAAAGCGGCGCCAGTTCCCCATCTCACCATGTGGGTCGTGCTGCAATGGAGCCCCATGTCCTTCGCCTGCGCCTGGCAGGCTTGGGGCATCTCCGTTGCCCGCTCTCAAAGCTCACCAAGCACCCCCAGCCCTCACACTGCGGCGAAACGGACTCCGAGACCAGCAATCATCAACTACATCTGGCTGTTCGTCCCAGTCGGCCAATTTCTCATCTGCCTAACCATCGCTCTTCTCTCGGACCGCAAATTCGAGCAAGCTCGCCATGAGCGACAACGATGGATCTCGAAGTGGAGCTCTGCACCGCAGCTGGAGAAAGAGATGCTTCTGGATTTGATCGATGTGAGTGCCTGATGAGACGCGCTCTCCATTCACCACGCTAATGCGCCAGTTCCGCCAGATCTGGACCCACATTATGCGCTCCTGGTACTTCGTCTGCATCGCATTGACCATGTGGGCGATATACACCTTCTCGCTCTTCTGGGTATATTCGACGGTATCATGGTGTCTCATTGCCAGCTTGCGAAAACACATCTCGATGCTCCAACGTCGGGAGACCACCACGACCGTTAACCGTATGGCACATCGGACTCCAGGCTCGTTCAGCTTCAACAGTTCCACGCTCTTCAGCGGCACCATCGATGCACACAATACGCCTCAAGACTCGCCCAACTTAGATCAGGTCAACTCGCCGAACACAGCCGTGTTCGACGAGGCCGCGAATGCGACACCGGCGCTGAACTCGGTCCGTCGATTCCGTGGTCACGGAAAAGGAGATTCAGCAGACCAGTCTCGGTCGGGCTTATTTACCGAGAAAGCGGAGCGCCAAGTTCGATCGGAATCCTTCTTCCCTCCCGTGGCTTCGTCTGCGACTGTTCGTCCATCATCAAAACTGGCTTCTCAAGCTCACTGGGTGCTCAGATACTTTATGAGTAAGTCAAGATTGCTCACTTTTTCCCAAGAAGATGAGTGCTGATAGAATCGTTTGATGGTAACTTCAGTCGAATCCATCAGCATCTCTTGCGGGATCATCTGTCTGCTTTCGCTGGCCGTCTTTTTGGCTTCGACACTTTACTCAGCCGCAGAGTTCGCACTCACTGAGCGCTATGAAGGCATTCCCTACCTCGCTGCCTCGTGGGTGACTTTTGTCTTTGGAAGCATCACGATGTTGTCCATCTGCCATGCAACATACGAATCAAGCTTTAGCCAGCTGCTTCGTCACGCGGATCAGACAGAAGCGGAGCACGTCATTGGAATCAGCACATTGGACCGTTCAGAATTCACCCCTCCGACGCGGCCGCCTCCCATCTGGAGTGGACAATATCGAGGACTCAACGCTGGGCCAGTGCGAACAAACGATCCCGAACAAGACGACGTTGCGGAAACGGATGACACCAGGCGCTCTCCGGAGCAACAAGCTATTCAGGGCCTCTTATCACCTCAAGACTTCAGATCATATCCGCGACGCGAGCACGGCCTCGACCGGGTGTCAGTGCTCAGCTCTGATTCTGTTCACCAACCGTATTCGCGGAAGCGGACTTCGTTCGATACACCCGCTGCATCTGAAGCAGGTCATTTGAGATCACCTGCTATAGCGTAGAACTCATAGCGCAGAACTCATCCGCACGCTTGTAATGTTTCGAAAATGGAAATGTCTGCTCCCATGCAATGCAGTGTGTTGCAGAGTCACATCTTGGTGACTCAGAACCCTCCGATGCTTTGTCCTTGCGTCGAGCGAGTTTCATCTGTCTTTCTGGTCCACCAATTCCACACGCGCGAAGATGGCACCCACACATACTCAAGCCGCTGGCCATGAACGAGCTCCAGGTGGCGCATCCGTCCCTGACCTCGCGACTCTGCTGATCCATTCTGATGATGTGAGAGATGACTTCGTGGCGAATGGTGTCCGACTAAAAGAAGGCTCACGATTCAACTACGCCCATGCTATCATTGTAGGTGGACCACAGTGCGCAGCCGAACCATGCTGTTGCTCAGAGCATCGAGCTTTCCACTACCTTCAGGTGGGTGCGATATGACCTCGCCTTGGGTTGTGTCATGTGAGGAGTCTGCTCTGGCTCAGCATGGATCTGCATCTGATCCGACAGGGCGCCTCATCCTGAGACCGAACTTGGCGCGGCTATGGCAAGTGGGGAGCTCATGAAGAGCTACGACCTTCAGGACCCTCAGCTACACATTTACTCGCGGTACACCACCGAAACGCGCGGCCGAGCCGAGAAAGTCCTGTCGCAGGCTACCGGTGGCCATGCGGTAACTTACGGCTCAGGGTAAGTGCTCAGACCTTTTGCACGCTGATTTAGTCGCTGAACACTCGGAGCTGTTCACACAGCATGGCTGCAGTCTATGCTGCCTTGATGCACTACAGCCCCAAGGTCATTGCCATCCGAAAGGGCTACCACGGTGTCCATGAAGCTATCCGCGTTTTCAGGCGGGCCAAATCCGACCTGGTGAGTTGATCACCAAATTTGCATTTGAATCCCAAAAATGCGGTGCATCGTTTCTCTGATGGGCTCTCATAGTGCAGACTGTCATTGATCTTGATGACGAGTACCCGACCATCGAGCCAAACAGGGATGGTGTACAACCTGTCAATGGTCTTCTCGTCTGGGTGGAGACACCATTGAACCCGACTGGCGAAGCTCGAGACCTGCAGAAGTACTCGGACAGGGTAAGTCCGACCGTCATACCTAGGGTGTCCTTCCCGCGAGCCTGATCGATCCTTCTTTCTACTCTGACATCAGGCACACGGGGCCAAAGGAGTGGTTGTGGTCGACTCTACCTTCGCTCCTCCTCCCTTGCAAAATCCTTTCAAGCAGGGTGCGGATATGGTAATGCACTCCGGTAAGCGTCTTTTCAGCAGGTCATGTCTTTTAGCAGCCCATCGGCTGATCATCCCGCCTGGCCAGCCACCAAATACTTTGGTGGCCATTCCGACCTGCTCGTTGGTGTATTGGTGGTGACCAACCGCAAGGAATACGACATCGTGAGTCGATGTGCGATTACTGTATGTTCTGGTTCAAAGGGCAGGTACTGATGCGGCAACCCGCTCAGCTTCACGTGGACCGATGTTTCCTTGGATCGAACCCTGGAAACCTGGAGGCATATCTTCTACTCCGTTCCCTGAGGACCCTCGACCTACGCGTCCGACGCCAGTCCGAAACAGCCACCCAGCTGGTGCAGTGGCTGCACTCCCTTACCGCCACTTTCGACGGCCAATCTCTTGAAGACGACGTCAAGCTTGGAATCACGAAGGGGGCTGTCGTGAACCGTGTGTGGCACGCAAGCCTGCAGCCGCGCAAGGACAAAGATCCCCTCCCGGTCGCTAGACTGGAAGAAGGTGCTGGCTTTGATCCCAAGGAGCAGATGCCAGGCGGCTACTCGCCGACCTTCGCGATTCGAGTAAGTGCAGTAGCGATTCAGGTGTGCGCCGCATCAGATTGACGAGAAGTCTTGTGCAGATGGCCGAGTCGAAGTTCGCTATGCATTTGCCACACGTCACAGAGTACTTCATTGTGAGCAGGGTGATGGACACAAAGGGTCAAGGGGTACCAGACCTGATATGCTGATCACTTGCTACAAACAGCCTGCCACCTCCCTCGGTGGAGTCGAGTCGCTCATGGAGTGGCGACGAAACTCTGATCCACGGGAAGAAGACCAGTGCTTGGTCCGCCTCTCCATCGGGTTGGAATCCTTTGCAGACCTTCAACGCGCAATGAGGGCTTCGTTCGGCTCCTTGCTGCGTAAGAACACATCAGGTTGTACCTGACTCTTCTACTCATACATCCTGCAATCGCGTGTTTTTTCTCATTCCGGATCCCCCGCACCAGCTGTCCCCGGGATACTCGTACAACCGCGCTGGCCGATGTGTTGGTGCGCGGGTTCCGACTTTGCGAGTAAAGTTCTCCTGCGCTACCCGCACAAAGATCACAGCAGAGCCGCGGTCCATCTGATGAGCAGGTCTGCATACGAGTATGATCGCGGATCCCAGCCCTTGCTTCATTTCTCATCTTTTTTCCTTTCCAGGTGGCCACAACTCAACCTCATTGATTCATTTTCACAGCATGTGAGAACTCCGCCCGATCCTACGCAGGCCGAGTTTGGCGCGAATGGTTCCCCCTCCGCAGTGCGCTGGCACATGACACAAAAAGATGTGAGCTCAGATGATTGATGAAGTGATGAGCTTCCGATGCAGATGCTCTGATCAGCCGAGCTCGGAGGGTCAGGCACACACGGCTCCACGACTGGTACAGGGGACTTGAGCAGGTTCCTCTTGATCTACGTGCATATAATTGCAGCGAACAAGCATCTGGATTTGCTTCGGACAGAGTTGATCCCTTTCCTTCACGCTTCCGATCAGCTTCAGGCATGGTTCACTGGTCCAGTCCTCGTCCTGAGTGGCCCGCGAACCTCATTCCTTCTTTTCATCATCAGCGACGGAATGAATTGCCCTTATTCACTGATGCTCACGAAGCCTGCGCCTTCGTTAAACGGCAGCTTCTAGTCGACCCACCCTCGGCGATGAAGCATCTGCTTCTGGCAGATATCATCTATATCGGCGCTCTGTACCTGATCGGAATCGCCATCCTCATACGTCGAGTGCTGACGCGCAAATGCTGGATCTTCCGCTTGGTGCGCGTGTCGAGCGGACTGCTGGTGGTTCCGCACCTGCACAATTGCTGGTCGCTCGCATGCGTCGCTTTTGGCTCGATGTCGCAGGTCTACCACATCATGACGTTTGTCGACTTGCACACCAGAAACCCGCCGCGACATATCTGTATCACCCTCATCTACCTGTGGGTCTTCCTGTTTGTCGGAGTCTCGTGGAACGCCTGGGCTGCGGCGGTGAGTCTGCTCGACACACTATCATCCCATGAAATGGCTTACTAACGCATATCAAAAATTGCTGCAGGTTGCAAAAGCTCAAGACTTGCGTATCAGCCTGAAACTGGGTCGCCTCTTTCATGTCCAGGTGCGACTGCCTGCATGGCTCGCTAATTGCTGTGGTCTGCTGCTTCCGGTAGCCTGCGGGTTGGTGCTGTTCATCCCGTCACGCAGAGCAGATGTTCACGCAGAGAGGGCACGCCACCTGCTGAATGAATGGCGTCCCCGTTTTGACGGCACGCCTAGTCTGGATCAGGACGTGCTCGCAGCAGCGCAAGCAGTACGTCGACACACGTCCCTGACTCAGCAGCCTCGCGCCCGGCTGCGTGACTGACGAAGCTGACCCCTATGTCTTTGACAGATCCAGGACGAGATGATCCTCGCAGCTGAGCAGCTCGCCATTGCAGCGGCGCTCTGGACGCTTTTTGCCGCGGTTGTGTTTCTCATCTATTCCTATTTTGCGGCGGGTCTGATCCGTCTGCTGTTCCGACACCTCAAACTATCAAAGCACAAGAACAGGACGGTACCAGTGACGAACATCGTGACCAGATCGCTCGGCTTCCCTACGACTGCACATGGCCAGACCCGGGCCGTTGATGATGAGACCATGGAGATTCTGCGGAGCACTATTCACGACCCTGGTCGTGATCAGGTGTACGAGATGCCACCGAGCCGAACAGGATCGCCTCGTCTCTACCCACTGTCGCCAACCATGCGTCCCTTCATACCAGGTTCAGCTCCTTCCCCTCGGATCGGATCTTCTCCACCACCATCCGGAGCGCGCTCACCTTGTCCTTCGCGCTCAGAATCAACCCGTCTCTCAATCTCGCAACGCAGCCCAGATCCGTCAAGCGCGGATGTCCTGCCACCTTCCACAGGTTCCCCTCGTTTCTCGTCCGACTGCAGACCAGAAGCGCCGCCAACGCCAGTCCCAGCTCCAGCACGGCCTCTCAATTCGACGAACTCGGCGGGGCGAGCAGTGCGGTATTTCGCAGTGCAGGCTGCAAGCATCAACCTCGGCACCCTGCTGATGCTGACCGTGGCAGCATACATAACGGTCACGATTGTGCCCGAGACGGAGAAGGGTCGCTTTGCCGAGGTGTATTTCCGGTCCTGGATACTGCTCAACTCGACCTGCATCGTGTTTGGAACGACGACGCTGTGCTCAATGTGAGTAGCTCAGTAACGTTCATCGGGGCGCTGGGCGGAAACCCAAAGGTGAAATAGCTGGACCTGACTTCTTCAACCTCCCACTCTCCTTCAACACAGTGCGCAAGAGACCTTTGAAGAAGTGGTCTCGAACCTGGTGCATCCGAACGAATAGACGGCACAGCAAGCTAGCAGCCAGGCGGTGATGGTGCGCGGCGAGTAAGGAGGAATGCGCCGCTTCTCACATCGGCGGATGAATGCAGCTCGGGTGCGCCAGACATGACAGATACCGTTGGTGCGAAAAAAGAGTTTACGATTCTATCAATTTGGCTTGCTCGAGACCACTGCGTGCTACACGATTGATAAACTTGAACCTGTCGGCACCCAGCAAGATGCCGCCGTACCATCTCGTGACGACCACGATGGCATTTTGAAGACCCTAGAGGAAGTTGCGAGAGAAGAACGATGCGCCCCGGCGCACTTTTCAGTCCAAGGTTTTCTTTAATTGGGAGGCCCGGTATGAGCGGAGCTGTGGTTTTCCGACTCACCAACAAGTCGAGCAGATGGGCCAACCGGCCGCCTGCGGCCGTTTCTCCGTCATCATCATGATCGCGATGGACGACATCGGTGGTGCAGACCCAGGCATGAATGATGGGATGAGTGGCGCGGGCAATCTTGCGATCGGACATGATGTGAGAAAGCACGATGGGAACCTCGTCTGGGTGGTCGAGTCGGGCTGCGTGGGCGATGAAGACGCTCTTGCGCTCCGTGATGGGCTCGGTGCGGACCAGGCGTTGTAAGATGGCAGACTTGACTTGTTGTGATGCGGCAGAGGAAAGCGGGCGACTTGGTGCTGTTACAGCAGCCGCAGGCTCATCCTCCTCCTCCTCTACATGCTCTCCCAGCTTCTTTGCTGCAGATCGGTCCCGTGCATTGGTCCGCTCTCGGTCGCGTCTACTGTGTTGGCTGTACCAGTCGGTGACCAGTTCCCTGACATACTCGATGCCTTCGTACAGCACCGGTTCGCCGGGTTGCCAACGGACACCGTGTCTCGATGGACCGTGGTCGTGGCGAGGGGTCAGAGGACGCTCGTCGGAGGGAGAAGAGGCCAGCTCGATGTCCGTCTTGTTGCTGCTTGTGGAGGCTGCGACGGTTGGAGCAGAGGCAGGGTCATAGTGGAGAAAGGTGCGCAAGATGCTTCCGAACAGGCTCGCATCTACAGGATAGGGGCCTACGAAGCGATTCAGGAGCTGTAATTGCGGTGGTTTATTGTCTGCCGCTGATAAGGATGGCGCCGAAGCGCTGGAAGGGTACGAAGGCGGGATGGTGATGGAGAGTCGAATGGGAACCTCTTCTGGCTCTGCTGTTGTGGTGCCCTCAGACTGGAAAGTTGTGATGAGCAAAAGCCGAATCTTGGAACCAGGTGACCATTGAGCAACTGCGAGCAAGATTGTTGGCATTCGATAGAAAGGTATGGATCAGCGCATCGGATAAGGCAGAGCAAGGACGTGTCAACGGAAATTGAGCCTCTCACCTTCCTCTTCCCTCGAACCCGTAGCTTCAGTCTGAGCAAGTAATCATTCATGCAGTAAACAGGCGGAAACGTGTCTGAGCGCTCTTATCATTCCATTTTTAGGCCCCACATCCGAAGGACTGAGTGTGGGAGGGCAAGTGTTGCTCACCATCGACTCTACCTGCGAGACATAGATGCCTCCTGGAACCGGCCCGTTGGTCTCAGCTTGGTCATCGTCCTCCACCGCCTCAGCGGCAGCAGCAGCACCACCAGAATCAAGGCCACGCATTTCTGTGGTAAAGATGGCGTTGAGAGCCTCAAGCTCTTCGGCGAGCGCCTCCAAGTCTACTGACGATCCCTGATGAGCATCCGTGCGGATCTGCAGCACTAGTTCGTTGAGCGACATGGCTTGCAACTTTTGTCACGGGGCTTTGTATGTAGTGACCGGAGGGAGAAGAAGCGGACTCGGTTGGTTGATGGGAAAACTGTCCCAGACCGAGGGAAGAGTGGAGGGAGCCTTCCCACGCTGCGGTTGCGCCACTGGAATGCGCCGATGCAAGAGAAGCTGAGGCAGAGGCCAAAAGGCGGGGGTGGAGGCAAGGCCGGCTCACACAAGGAGGTGACAGGCGCACGCTTGGACGTCAGCGAACCAGCGGATAAAAAAAAAAAAAAGAAGGTTCGGGATTTGGGCGGGCCTTGCTCGCTCAGAACCCTCAGACGCTGGTGCGTCGTGAGGCTCAAAAGGCAAGAGCAAAGAAGGACCTGAGGCTAGCTGCCCTTTCCCTCACGATCAGCCAGGAGGTGACCACACAGATTAAACCTAGGCAGAGTTCGAAAAGAGGCTCGGCGCACTCACCGACCACCCAGCTGCTGCTGCAGTCTACATATCGGGGTGGGGCTCAAGAGGTGCCTGGCTCTCTTCGGTGCTTTCGTCCAGCCAGCTAGCTAACAACAGCGCTGCCACGATTCGAAGGTATACATATTCAGATGGGGATCTGCATTCTTGTGGTTATTTCCAGCTGGGCGTTCGGCGGAGCTACAAGTACGAGCACAGTCGCCTGATCCAATGCGTGCCATGGACCTTCCACCCACTAACATGCCCCACGGCTGACACATGCAGTTGCATGCATGTTAACCTCGTTCCACCTCGTCCTTCCCTTCTCTTCACCTCATTCCCTCAGCGTAAGGCGGGCAGTGGGATGGATGGATGGATGGAAGGAAGGAAGAGATCTGCCTGTTTACCGTGCGGTTCCTGACCCAGAACCGCCCCTCGCAACATGCCCCCGCGAGCAGGGAACCGAGAACAATAAGCCCTAGCTCATTCGCAAGAGGGAAGAGATTGAAACTGTCCAAGCTTCATGCGCATGCACATTCACAGACAGACCTCCACCTGACCGTTCCTTACTTCGACTTTTACCTGCTCACCGGTCTTCTTGCATCACCTCAGTCTTACAGACAGGACACATGCGCAAGGCCTCCTCGGAGACGGTGTCGCCCGCACCTTTCATCCAACCAGCCCAGTCCACTGTGCCCATCTCCTGACTAGCTGACGGCCACGTATCGGAGCAGGGTCGGTACTCAATCTCTCGTCTTTACCTATGAAACTCGCCCACATGCATCGTCCAGTTTGGCATGGCATGTGTGCGAAAGGCAGGTTCTGTTCTGCAGCGGTCTTGCGCCAAGGCTTCTCCTGAATGACCCCGGTCGAAACATCGTCTGACTTGGCCAAACTTCCATTTCATGCAAGGTGGCTGAACCTTTGCCTTTTCCTGTCGCCCGCCCTGTCCTCATTCTTTCTGCACCGAGAAGGACCCAGGAGGGCAGGGATCTGCCACCCCTCCTCTCATTGTTGCGTCTCATTCGGCGGGTCCCTATTTCTCCTTCCATGTTGAGACGCAGATAGCTCCAGCAAAATGGCGTGGTTCAGCCGTCGTCTGCTTTTCCCCTCTGGCCGGGCATTCATCTCGTGGCAGGAAACCAAGGGGCCACGCTAACAGCAGGGCAAACAGGACATCCGAAGCCAGACCCCCCGAAATCGTTGTCAATCGTGCTTGTGCGAGCTCGTAATCTGAATGCACCTTGCCCGGTGTCAAGAGTGTGCAGAGAGCGTTGGGAAAGATAGAGAAATCTTGTTCGCCGGTTGAAGGCATCTATCAACACCTCCTTGAGACCAGCAGAATGGCTGACCCAGGCCTCACTGGATTGGCAGGGCTCTCGGCGTTGTCCACTGGGGAGATGCAAGCACACCGATTGGTCAGAGGCGCGCGCACTTGCAGATCTTTTTTTGGCGCCACCACACCCAAGATACGCATCCGCGCAAAGAACACATCTGTCAACCGCTCGGGGCGGACAGATTTGGAAATGCATCTCAAGATGTTCGTCCACAGGGCCACATGAACGACCGCGCCTCTCACGAACCGCATTTTTCCGCCGTTACCTGGACCTGAGCGAGATTTGTCAGACTGCATACATACATCCCATTGTTTTTTACGCCCCCTTTTCGACACCTTAGCTCCCTTTTGGAAGACAGGCCAGAAGACTCTCTGTCACAACGTTCGAAGTCCGATATCAGAGCCTCTCTTTCTCTCCCCGTCTGCCTGGCTCTCTGCCAGGCCGTGAGTGGGGTACGAGAGGGGAGCCAGCATAGCGTCCACGGGACGGGGAGCGGGTGTTGATAAGGCGAATCAGGTCAGCTGAGTGGGACACGAGCTGTTGGCCCCGCCTGCCATGAAGGAGTATGTAGTCAGCTGTCAAAGAAGGGTGCCGTACAGCAGTTTCTCGCGCAAGCGCCTTGGATTGAGCACACCCAGCAAAGGTGCCAAAGCGGGGAGAACAGGTGCATTTTGGGGAGAGGACCATCATCTTGCTGGTCGATGCCAAGAAGCGTGCCGTCGAGTTGTGAATCACTTGCCGCGGTCCGCGCTTGGGTCCCACTCGCACACACCCACACACACACACACACACACACACACACACACACACACACACACACACACACACCAATCTTCAACCCCTGAACCCGTGTTCGTGGGACATGGCCAGCTCGCGAATCGGAGCTTGGACTGGGTTTGTCTTTTGTTTTGTTTTGTTTTGTGGGTACCCCAAGCGTGGGTCGTAAAACCACACCTCCCTCTCTCTCTTCTCGCCCACACGGCCCGCTGCCCCAGTCTGGCTGGGGTGGTCACGCTGGACACGGAACAATGTGACCGTAGCTCGGGACGGAGGAAGGGAGGTCTCGAGATTCGAGATGCAAGTTGCGCGCGCGCAACGTTCATCTACATATCTTGGATGGGTCGGAGCAAGAATGGGACAAAGTTGATTACATAGTATGGAGTCATGAGGGAATTCAGGTGAGAGCCGTGGTCAACCGCAAGTTTTCGTTCGATCACGTCTGGGAGTGCACTTGGTTCTGCTCTTATTAGATTGGGGCCAGAGCCAGAGAGAAGGGATCTCCAACGGAATCACCATCAATCTTTCATTTGTGTTGAGCAAGCGGCTTACGAAATTCAGGTCATTCATCCCACATGGAAAGCACAATCAATGTACATACGAGTATGTTGATATGAAAAAAGGGAGGTCAGGAGCATCTGCTGCTGCTGCTGCTGCTGCTGCTGATGTTATTCCTGGAAGCAGGCTGGCTTCAAAACCCCCGAGAGAGGTGTGGATTGGGACGGCACACACTGTGGAAATGGGAAGGGGGAAAGGTGAGTGGGGTGATATATCCATATATCGTGGGAACACAAACAAACAAAGGGAGCTAGCGCGAGTTGAGGCCGAGCGTTCAAAAGGGGGGCGACTGATACCTCTCGCTTTCCCGTCCGAGCCCCCTCCTCGGACCGACAAAGGATCCATCCACCTCGTTCCCTGGCGACCCGCATCTTAGCGAGCAAGGAGACAGTGACAGAGACAAAGACAGAGACAGAGGGGCCTAGACCCCCTGTGTCAATGTGTCTGGATGAGGTTCCCAGCTCAGTGTGTCGGCATGTCCTCAGGGGGGAGAAGCAGGCAGGGCTGTCGTCCCTGAGGGCGGAGAATTGAGATCCGGGCCGCCACCAAATCGGGGCCAGGGCAATCATCTCGCAGAATTCTGCGAAGCCGACTTTAACATTTCTTTACCATTTCTTTTTTCGATTAAAGCCGTTTTAGTTTTAGGTCTGTCGGTGGCCCGATGCAGAATTACTTCACGTGGACACATCCACTTTGCCACTTTTGGACCCTTGTTGCAAAAGGCCAAGGGTCCGGTGCTCGCGTCTCTGTTGATCGTGAGCACGGGTGAATAACTTACAGTAACGCCAGGCCCTTATTACCTGAGTAGCGCTTACTTATTGTTGACAGTGGGTAAGCACCAGCTTTTGGGCATTGTCTTAGCATGCAGCAGGCACCCTCAAGTGTCGATGGTCGCAGGATTATTGGGGCAGCCAGCCCAGCATCACAACCGCACAAACATCGGCACAGCTGCCTGGCACACAGACAGAGGCCCCCATCAATTGACAATGAGGAGGCAGTTTACTGCAGGGGACGATGGCTCGCGCTTAGGCAGAGGAGGGGCCGCCTGGCCTCGCCTGCGTGGTCCGCCCCCCCACGAGCGTTCCCAGAGGTGATCAGCACCGGCGGGAGGACGGGGCACGAGAAAGAAAGGAAGCTGGAGTATGGATGGACTGGCTCACTTTACACCACCGATGGGAAGCTTATTCTATCATTTACCAAATTGTGCGCGTTCGATATGCGTACGCATCATCGGCTCTCCCTCTCTCTCTCATCTTCATCTGGAACACGCAGGGTCCTCTTCTCAAGTTAAGCTTCTCTCACTGCAACGCATGCATGCATCCATCCTTTCCATGTCACCCCAGTGCTGGCCCACTGTCAGAGGAATCCGCGTTCTACCTGCTCGTTATATAGACAGTGTTCGCCCAGCACAAACCCACCCATGCTTGACGTCTCCTTCCTCCCTTCCTCCCACCTTCCTGGCCTAGGAAAGCATTGCTGGTAGCTCTCTTGTTCTCACTCTTGTCTTCCTCTGAACAGCTCTCACAACCTTCTACGCTGACAGCAAGCAAGCAAGCAATCCTCCTCGCGCTTGTCATCTCACATCCAGCATATATACCCCCCCTTCCCAACCTCTCTCGAAGTCGGCGCTGCACCGAACACTCTTCATTCTCAGTCCCTCTAGACACACTGTGAGTCCACTTGACTTGCCTCAACGACGCATACCCGCATACATTCCAGTTCGCCAACTAATATTATTCTGTCCTCGCCCAATCCCCAGTTCCCCAACAGCCACAACAAATCCCATCCCGTCAGGTTCACCATCACCGACCAACAGCAGACCTACGCCATGGACACCTTCAGACCAAAGCCTTACTGCCACACACACTCCTCGCCCTTCCCTCTTCCTCCACGGACCAGGGTTCAGCAAAGGACACCACTGCTTCCAGCAGACTCCATGCCAGCCGACTTCTTGCTCAAGACCCTCGCAGACCAAGCACACTCGGCCTCGGCTCGTGCCCGATGCTACTGGTCCATCCTCGCCTTGCCGCCCCAGACTCAGCAGGACTCCCACACCGAGCTCCAAGCCAACATCGACGCCCTCGAAATCATCTACGTCGACCCCCTCCTACAAGCCCATCTTGGCCCACAAGCAGACGACATCCTCACCGGCCAACCCTTTTTCCAATTTGTCCATTCCCAAGACAAGCCGCATGCAAAGCAAGACATGGCCGATCTCCTCGGCCCAGCCCGAACCACCTTTGGCAGTGTCGTCCGCTGCCGCTTCGCTACGGCCTCTTCCATGCGCACCAAGCTCAATCAAAAAACCGAAAGCCCCCTCAAAGCAAGAAGAACTCGAGCTACCAAGCAAATTGACGAACAGGGTCCGGAGGATGCCATCAACTATCCAGTCGTGGATCTCGTCGTCAGCTACATCGGCGAAGGTCTAGCATTGTGCTTCATGCACAACATCATGGGTGAGTTTCACAAGCTTCGATGCCGCATTTGAGCATGACCCCTGACTCTTCATACTGGCCACACAGACGAATCACCTCAAGACCATGATGAGTCACATCGAACCAGCTGGTCAAACTGGTGTGGCGTACAGCCTGGATCCTTTACAGAAGCAGTGAGTCTTCACCAAACTACTGACTCGCTCATCAGGTATCAACAGCTTGCTTACATGCGGGTCCTCTATCCGGTATTCTTCAGCAAGCAGATCTTTTGTGGCGTCAAATCGCAATCAGAAGACTTCACCTTGGCCGCCCCTCACAGCCGGAGCACATCTTCCAGATCATTCGCTCAGCAAACAATGGATCCGACATCCTCTTCAGCTGGCCACCACCCCGATTGTTCCCCAAGCTCGAGACTACGGACAACATCGCCTCGGCCCAAGCTGCCTCCGTTGTAGTCAACAGCCCGATGGCGTTCTACGAAGACGGCAGCTACTTTGCTGACGACTTTGCCTCCTTGGCACAAGGTCTCAACCCGTCCCTCTTCGCCCTCTCCGATGCGAGCACCACTTGCACCCGCAGATTACGAGCAAAGCACACCCTCACCACCGACGGCCTCATTCGCTCCATCGAAAGCGTCGTCATTGGCTACGGCGACTTCATCATTGCCTTCTTCACCAACGTCTCACAAGAACGGATCGCACAGATTCCTACTGCTCCAGCGTCGAGGTCGCACAGCATCAATGTCCCTTCGGTCGTTCCGACTCCCAGTCAACTTCAGACAGGCGAAGCCCATGCCGACCTAGCTGCAGCTCTCGAGGCTCAAAGTCAAGTTGCTCTGATGTCTCAATCCTCTACCAATCTGAGCCCCATCTTCCTGCAGCAGACTTTGTCACCCAAACAAGCTGTCTTTGACCTCAACGGGCTGGGTCTTCTGCCGACGGTGTTCGATGAGGTGACCCCTCAGTCGGCCCCCGCTCACATCCTCGACTTTGCTGAAGTCAAGGCGAATCCCAGCTTCCAGCCCACAACTGAAACTGCTGCTGCTGCACTCCGACGAAGCTCTGACGGGAGTCATCTGGCCCCACACAGCCGATCCCACACCTTTGACCCGTCCGGCTCGCCTGAGGACCGACGCATGAGCACCGGCGATGTGCACCAACGAGCCAACTCCTTCAACTCGAGCATACTTTCATCGACTGCTGCGATGTCGCAATATCAACAACTCATGCTCGACTCGGAGATTGACAGCGCAGCTGCAGGTCGGTACCGCATGGACAGCTATGCATCCTTCGCCACCGCTGTCAACGATACCGCATACAACGGGGCATGGCCTTCGAATGGTCGACAAAACAGCATGGCCTCATCGAGCGATACGATGTGCTCTCCTCGTGAAGGCTTCAAATGGGGCAGTATCTCCGCCGCTAGTGCGGCCCCCACCCACCGCGACTCTCTCGTCAGCTGCTCTGGTGCTACCACGGCGCTGGATGCTGCGGCTCTCGCGGCCGCTTCAGCAGCAGCTACAGCTGCCAGCTCCAAACGCAGAAGCCGCCAGGAAACCTGGCCTCTGGCTCGTATCGAGGATGAGGCCAATGCTGTCCCACAGCACGATTCGGCGGCTGCTCTCGCTGCTGCCCTGGCGGCCGGAGTCCCACTTCCGTCCTCGGAGCGGAGTCGCTCGTTCTCGGCAGTGGTCAACCACACCGACCCTTCCCTACTGTCTGTTCAGACTGGTGGCCTGAACACGACTTCTTCAAGCAACCGTTTGATGTCCTCGACTGGCCCTTTGGACCCATCCAGTGCTGCAGCTACGGCTGCTGCCGCTGCTGCTGTAGCTGCTGCTACATCTTCCGCCTCCATGACTGGTTCCAACGACGCCTCTGCTGTTTCTGCTTTTGCTTATGGGGTATCCGGCAACAGCATCAATGCCAGCGCTGCCGGCTCTGTCTCGACCGCTCCTACTTTCTCATTTGGGGCCTCGCCTGATATTCGGCCCACAATCGAGCTTCCAACCATCGAGAATCCGTTCGGCAAGAACCAAGGCCAGACATCGAGCCAGCCGTGTCAGTCGCAAGTGGAATTGCACAGCACGGGCTCTCCGGTCGTGCCCCTTAAAACAGAGCATTTTGACAATGCAGGCCCATTCGTCTCTACATTTGGTGCCCATGCTCGGGCAACGAGCGCTCCCGGACTGGCTCTTATGGGCGGCATTCCCCAAAGCCAGTCACAACAGCTCGGAGCGGTGTTGCCCCAGACGTCGATCAGCTACGGCTACGCTCCTCCGGCTCCCAAACGGTGCGCCAGCTGTGGTACCGCCAACAGCCCCGAGTGGCGAAGAGGACCCACGGGCCACAAGACGTTGTGCAATGCATGCGGACTTCGATATTCTCGCAGCGTCTCACGGGCAAAGAAGCGGGACGAGAAACGCAAGGCTTCGGAAAACCTGCTACGACGCTCTTCGGAGGCCGCCACCGCTGCGACGACGGCAGCTGCAGTCTCTTCCGCGGCTGTGGCGGCAGCAGCGGCAGTAGCTCAGAGCAAGAAGAAGTTGGCCAAGTCATCGCCCATTGAGGTTTCGAGAGATGCATTCGTCCAGGATGACGAGGACATGTTCACTGCTGGACCTACGGCACAGCCAATGGCAGGCGTCGTCAGCACAGATGGCCAGTCTCCACCCAGTTTCCTCATCCAGCCTGATGGTCCCGACTTGAGCGGCACAGGTGCTACCGCTAACCTAGAAAGTGGCAACATGCTTGGTCTTGAACCTCCGTTTCTCTGCAGTCGTGCGAGCGGTAGCAGCGCGACGAGCATCTCTTCTGCAGCCAGCTCATTCTACGGTGGCAGCTTCGGCATCCCCGTTCCCGGCGCCACAGAGATACCCATGTTCCTCGGCATCGACGATGCTCAAGGGTCGTCGGTCCGCGGCTCGTCAGCGAGCAGCCTCAACACCGTCTCTTCTTCGGCATCGCACTCGTTTGACAAGAACAACAACAACAGCAGCAGCAGCAATAAGAACGGCGCCGAGGACGAGACGATGCAGCTCGGCAACATGCTTCAACAGAGCAATCACCTGTTCTCGATGAATGTCGGCATGGAGCGCGCAAACACGGCCGACTGGGCACTGTCGACGCTCTCCAATCTCACGTCAAACGAAGCCAACGAGATCGAGATTGCCGTTTGAATTTCATCCTTTGCAACGATCCTCCTCCCCTCGCATCTCTTATCGAGTCCGGAAAGAAAAAAAAAAAAAAAAAAAAAAAAAAAA
>LAXH01000007.1:93454-132873 GCA_001006505.1 Tilletia horrida
ACGACTTCTCACGACAAGAAGATATGTTATGACCCCTCGCAAAAGCTCGCCCCTTAATCGCCCCTCTTGGCTCGCCCGTTCCTCCATTTGTTTCCACTACCTACACATGTGTCAAAGTAAAGTAAAACAGAGAACAACGTCGTTATGTTTGGAATTTTTGCTACGTTAGCGCGTGATCTGCAAGGTTTGCGAAGAGAGAGAGAGAGAGAGAGAGAGAGAGTAGAGGGGAGGAGAGGAAAGGAAGGAAACGAATCGAAGCCCAAAGCCAAAAGGAAATCCGGACGAATCGGAGCAGCTGCAGTAGTAGTAGGCACACGAATTGAAGGGTGGGTTTGAAGTCTTAAAAAGAGTTGGTTTGTTGGAGGAGAGGTGGTGAGGGGCGGGATGTGGAGCAAAAGATCAGGTCCTACATTCGCTTCGAGGGTATGGCTGCTTTGCTCTGCGAGTTGCTAGGGTCGAACAGGAAAATTTACTTGGTGGCACCGCTGAAAATGACAACACCCGTTCGCGACGCGAATGCTTGCGTGGCGGTAACCTGAGAGGCTGGAGGAGACGTCGCTTTCGAAGAAAGCACACCGGAGACGGTGACCGTGCTAGTCTCGTCCTTGTTCTTGTTCTCATGCAGACAGATGGGGAACTCAAAGGACGGGTCCTCTTCGACCTCGTCGGCGACACCCGTGTCTGGTTCCTGACTTGACGTGACAGTAATCGACTCGTCTTTGCCATCCTTCAGTGGCACGATTCGGGCTGACTCGCTCTCAGGAGCGGTGACGAATGACGCGTCTGGACTTCGTGAACTTGTCGTACGAAGGAGGCGGACATGCAGGAGGACACGTAGCGACTCATTGGCATCAAGGGCAAAGGTGGCGGTGCTACCGTGCTTTTGGAGGCGCGAAGAAGAGTCGTCCAGCGTTGGCTCGGGGCTGGTCACACCACCAGGAGCTCGGATTGCATCTCCTCCGAGACTCATCGTCGCGCTCACGGCAGAAGTTGGTTCAGAAAGCTCGGTGCTCTGTAATCACAGTGCGAGATCAGAACCTAAACTTCGCTTCTCGCCGGATAGCTTCGGTCGGAGGAACTTACCTGCTCAGGTTTGGTGATACTCGGAATGGGCACCCCGAGTTTGGTGAGACGCTCTTCGTACTTTTGAATCTTGTCCGTTTGGCCCTTCCTGTGAGCCACCTTCAGTTTCTGCGAGATGTGTTCGACCTCCTCTTCCTCAGCGGCGGTCAAAACTGGTCGTGAGGCTTCCAAAACAGTCGCCACCGCCACGTCCAAGTACACTTCGTCTCCGGCGTCACCGACTGGGAAACGCAAGTCAGCCTCGTCGATATTGATGACAAACTTACGCGTCTTGTTGGTGACGTTGGTGATCAAGAAGCTGAGCGCGTCACTCGTCGTGCCCAGAGAGACCGTTCCCAAGTCAAGCGAGACCGGCTCGACCGAAAAGTTGGGCAGCTTGCGAACCTGAGCCTTCAGCTGAATCGTCTGGTCATCATCATGGTCGGCGATATCCTCGATGATCAGCTTTTCTTGCAGCTGTCCTATGTAAGATGGCGTAAAGACGAATTCCACTTCGCGCTTGCCGTGTCCCGGCACGACACCGTACCTTCCACTGCCCAACTTGATGTCGCCACTCACGATACTGCCACTCTTCTTGATGCAGTACCGCAAGGCCCATTCACTGCGGTTCTGAATCAGAATCTTGCGAGCCTTTGTCTCCCCCTTTTCCATGAAGCCCAGGTTGATATGCGCTTGACCGAGCTCCATGATGCTCCGGCACAGGGTGGTGCGCACCATGAGTTCTCGTACCGGAAGAGGGATTGCCTCGTCTTGACCGTTTGCATCGCCAAATGCAGTGTTTTGAAGGACGACGGGGTCGTATTCCATCAGACGGAAGTTGACCCGTAGGTCTTGCTTCCGTGCATTGCCCGCAATGTGTGGTCGAGTGCTTGCATTGGGACACAGGACCACGACGACTTGCCTCTCAGCGCCAGGCTCGAGCTGGAGCAGATCGATGCGTTGCAAGCGTTCATTTTTGATCGCTTTTTGTAGTTCCTTCTGCAGATTGATTTCGGTGCGGACATGACGTTCCTCAGCATAGGGGTTGTTGAGGTAAAAGCTACTGAGCTTGTCGGGTTGGCTCTCGATGGCGGCGATCAACTCGTCGAGAGAAAATTGGGACAGGTCAGTGGGATCGGCAAGGGCGTCTGGGGCTTTCCGCTTCGCTGTCAAGGCTGGCTTGCGCTTGGTGTTGTTCGTTGAAACGGTGCTGTTATTGCTGGAGACATCGTCGGTGCTCGAAGGATCATTCTTCTCGATCAACCTCTGCGCAAGTGTCCTGGTGTCCTTCGTACCTTTGGGGACTTCGATGTCCGCTTTTTTGGAGCGAATGCTCCCTCTCGCACGAAGAGACGTACCACCCTCAATGGAGTCGAGCTGGTGTATTCTCTTACTCTTGGGCGGCATTCGTCGCGCGTCGAATGGTAGGCCAGTCGCTAAATCGAGATATTCGAAATCTCTCAGCAGCGTGCGATCCTTGAATGCTATCGACTTGCCATATTGGACTGTGACTCGACCTTTGCCACCCTTCTTCAGAGCAGCCAAGAGGTTTATCGGTTGTTTTGCCTTTGTAGGTGCATTATCACCATTCGCGTTTGCATTGGCATGCCCGGGTTTGCCCTGTTGAGCTTTCCGTTGAGCCTGCCGCCAGGACTTGTTCTCCCTCCTTGCCGGTAGGGTCGAGTCTGTCGCCAACGACTCAAGGAAGCGTTCTTTCAGATCGTTCCGATCAGCAACCTTCGTCACGGGAGCCTTTCCGTTCGGATGAGACTGAACTGGCGCACCAGCCTCTTTCGTACCATTGCGTGTGATCTGGCTGCCGGTGGCGTCTTGACCGCTCACAGAAGCCGAAATCTGGGGCTCCGCCTTCTCTTGCTTCTTCACGTAGAGGACAAGATCTTCGGGGGTATTCGAATATAGCTCCAGCGCGATTCTCGAGGAAGAAATGTTGACGATCGTGAAGGTGCGGACGCGCGAAGAATTGATGTTGACGTCACCGAAGTCTAGGAAATTGGCACCAGTGGGGGTGAGGATGCTGTAAAACATCGAATGCAGACTTATGCCCTCGGAGTCTACATTCTGAGCCCGTACTTCCACGATCTGGTCATTGGATCTGTTCGAGAGGTTGGCAATCGTGATCTGTTTGCGGTACTTGTCATTGACACGACGAGGATAGAACTGTAGCTCGAGTTCGTACGGCCGTTGAGGAGTGACCAGAACTTCGTCCGCAAACATGCTGATCACCTTGGACACCACGCGCGTGTCGATGCGCGTCGTCAGCGCAGAGCGGTTGGTGACCGTGATTATGGCGCGTTTCCTCGAACCGACGTTGACTTCGCCGAAATCGATGAACTTAGGCTCGACCGTGATAAAGGAGGTACATGTACGCAGATGACATGTTACCATTTTGCGTTCCCTTCCCCCGCGAACCCGAGCACCACCCATGCGGGCTCGCGCATAATCGATGGCAATCGAGAATGTCGTTGGCTGAAGTTGTCCGGCTGTATGATTTTCATCGGCTTCGGCACGAGGTGGTCGGTAGGAAACCAACACCCTGTATTCTGTACCCGGTCGCAAGAACAGTTCCTCCACTTGTGTGCTGTGCGGCTGCTCGACAGGTCGGAGGCCAGAGGATGGCGCCCCATGTGGACCACGATGATACCTTCCGCTTGAGGTGACGCCCGTGCTGTAAGTCGAGGATGCTGGGAATGGCCCTATCCTGCTGTCTTGCGACAATGCAGTTGCGTCAGACAATGACGAGGTTCCATCCTCATGCCGGTCGCCATCATCTCTGATTGCTCGAGATGCGCGCGTCATGGAGGAAGCCGGTCGCAGGCCCAAGTGGGCGGCCGCCCAATGTCTTGTGAATCCACCTGGCGTGCTCGCATTTGTACCGCGGTGCGCCAAACCAGCTACCTTTCCGCTCGCACTGCCGCGATCGCTCTCGTGACCAGAGGCAAAATATCCAGACATGATGCTGCCATCAGAGCCTGGCCCGGTACTGTTGATTTGATTTCTCAACCGCAATGCCGCCGCTCCACTCTCACCGTGCTCGCTCGGATGCGTGCCGTGACAGGAGACTCCATGACCTGCGGTCGGACTTTGGCCAGGTGCTGAAGGCCATGCTTGCCGGCCATTTGGTTCGTACATGCTCGCCTGCATACCTGGCGAAGAGGGTCGACTTGAACCTCCCTGCGACACGAGAGAGGCTGCATCCATGTCACTTTCATCATCTGTGCCTCCCGCTCGGGAACGAGAAGACGGCCTCGGCAGGCGAAGATGCGCCCATTGTCCCCTAGAACTTGATTCCGACAGGTTCAATTCGGATGGGGCGCCTGCCATAAACATACCCGGAGGATTTCGTGGAGTCTCGGCCATCTCCATGGGTGATATTGGTTGGCCGTCTGTAATTTTCACGGAGTCCGTACCTGGAATGGACTCGTGTTGTACAGCCAGTGGCGAAGTTGATCTGCGAGAAGTTTCCCCAGTAGATGTCGCTTCGATTCGGCTTGGATTATGAAAGAATTCGTCCCCCATTGGTGAGCCACCGGACTCAGACGCAAATTCGTCAGTGTCCAAGGCGTCGTCCCGTGAGACGGCTGGGTCCGGTAATTGGAAGACGACCTCGGCTCCTTTTTGTGCACTGAATGCTGCTTCTAGAACCACATCCCCCAGATTCTTGATAACGATTATGCGCTGCGTCCATTGACCTCCGAAGCAATCTCCAAACTCGATCGAGTCGCCCGAAAGGACTGCCAATGCGTCATTTTTCGCATTCCCCAGCATGTTGGCGCGCACGACGACTCGGACCGGGTTGACGCTGTTGTGGAGATTGACGAAGGAGATTGTCTGTTCATAGTCACGACATGCTTCGGTAGGCGAGAGTCGTATCCGCAGGGCCTTCTCAGCCTGTGGACCCAAGGTGCTGAAGGCTGACGAGGCTTCCGTCCCGACTGCAGTGACTGCTGCCGGTTCGCCAGTGACTGCGTCCGTGATCTCGAGAGGCAAAACAGCGAGCATGTTGTCGCTATCCTCTAGTCTCGCAACCCAAACACATGGAATATCGCTCGAATTTGTGAGATGGATGGTCCGATCTTGACTTGAGCCGACCATCACGTCCCCAAAGTCCAAGTTCAACAGATTATACGACGAGGATTTGTCGCCTCCCGTTCTTCTCCCATCTGCATCTTCCACTGTGACGCTGAGCTGCTGTTTGAGATTGCGACCGTAGGCGGGGTTTGCCGAACTCTGAGAGGGGGTCGTCCCTAGGGTTTGAGAAGGGATTGGAGAGGGACGAGGCTGAGTTGAGCGAGAGCGCCGCTCTGAGTTGAGCAGCTCGGCCTGATCACCCATAACTCGTTCGAAAGCGCCGACCCACGTCGTCCGTGGCTCGATCGGCGAGGCATCTGGGCTGTCGGTGACCACGTCGAAGCGACTCTGAGAATTCGACTGATGTCTGGTAGAGCTTCGTTCGCGGTACATTCTCGATGCGGGCCCTCTTGTTGGTCAAGGGTAGATCCCGATTCGAGGTAGAGATACACGGCGACTGGGGGGAACGACTGATGTAATTGAATGCGGGTCGTCTAGGGACGTGTAGAGTACTGAGATGGGTATTCGAGAATCTCTGCGAGACTAAAGCATTTCCGACATTGGGCCTCTGTTTTTGGCACTGGCCCTGGGGGTATTGGTTGCGAGATGGGAGTGCTGAGCTGGTCGAGGTGCTTGGTCTCTGTTGTCGATACCGTACGTATCCTTGTCTGCCGAATGCGATACTCGTCTCCGTTCGGACCCTGCCTTGCTGGTGTCCAGGTGCTCAGAGCCGCGATGACCTTAGTTTGATACAACAGGAATGTATGCCCCTTTGTGGGAAGAGAATGCGCAGGCTGATGTCAGGGCAGGCTCCAGCTGCATGAGATGAGAGATCAACAGCGCAGTCCACTCACAGATCAGCTATCCAGCTCCGCACTTGAGTCGCTGGGTCCTCGTAGTCGAGCTCCTGTTCGCCCGCGTCAATGCTCAGTCGGGTCCCTGCCCTCGAGAGATGCTGATGGGTCACAGATCCTTATCCGAGCTGGCCCTGTTGGTTCGACAACGCCTCGAAGTTCCCGGCCGCCGACCTTGCTTAGACAAGGAATCGACACCACAAGCTGAGGCGCCTCTTGAAGGTGTCCAGACTCAAAGTCCCGACCGGACAAGAGGAGCAAGTGAGAGGGAGGTAGGCTTCTGCGTCGTCGTCGTTGTTACGAGTGCGAGGATGATGATGATGATGAGTAGTAGTAGTAGTATAAGTAGGAATTCTCCTTCGCAGTCAGTCTGCTCTGCTCGGCTTTCAAAAAGCTGAGAGAGGCGTCACCACTTGCATCTGGCCGGCTTCATTTTCTCAGCAAGACATCACGACGACGGGCGACACACCGACCGCATTTTATCCCGACCCATATCTTCCCAAGCTTGGCCCACCACTCTGACAGAGCTTTACGGCAGCGGCTGTGGAAGTTGCCCCGCTCTGCCCAACAGAACTGTGAAGACGCCGCGACCGCTCTCAACGGCGGAAAGAGCGAGTATTTCATCACCTCTTCACCGCGCGCTTCGGCCGAGTGGCCATGGTCACACGACACAGTCGCGACACTACTGCGGCAGGCTGAGTATACGAGTATGAGCACGAAGCAACTATGTGTGGTGTTTTGGTGGGGAGAAAGGGGGAAAAGAACAAGGGGAAAGGGAAGGAAGGGGAGGAGGGGACACTGATCACACATCGAACGGCTTCTCTCCCATCTACTCCAACTCAAAGATTGCCTCGTCGTATTCTTCCTTCGTTTGAGCAGGGAACACCATCGGGCTATTGTTCGCGCCGCTTCCCAAACCTCCACCTCCAGTCGCCTGGTTTCGATTTCGCGCAGCCTGCCCTTGCCCTTGCTGCTGCTGATGGGCATGGTGCTGCGCCAGCAGATTGCTCAGCTGGCTGGGAGAAGCGCCGGACATCATGTTGTGGCCAGGAACAAAGCCGTTCCCTGCCCGATGCACCGAGGACGCCGAGCGGGAGGCGCCACCGAGACCGCCGGGAATGGCGATGCCGCCCCAGCCAGGTTGACCAGAGCTAGCGAGCGCATCAGACGGAGCCAGGCTTCGCGATCCAGCATCGGCTGACTGGGCACCCGCCGAATCGGCCGCGCCAGAACCGGCCGTCATGTTGGATACAAAGGAGCCAGATGCAGAGGTGGGAAGTGGCGCACCGTTGTCGTGCCGCATGCTGAGGGGACTTGGCCGATGTGGAAGGACCGAAGAAGGAGCAACTGGACCAAGCTCATCAAATGATCGATTGGGGTCCCCAAGATATGCCGATCCAAGTCTTGAATTTCGAAGAGAGTCTCTTTCGGACGCGCGCATCGCTGCATACAGGCCGCCGTTGGAGTGACTGGAATCGAGACCCTCGCCGGGCTTGCTTCCTCCCAGGTTTCCCAGATGGGAACCATGACTGCTCCAAGGGGTGGCAGCAGGACCGCCACTAGGGCCTCCAGCAGCCTTTCCACTTGGCCATTGGCTGGAAATATCCTCGGCATATTCAGGTCCTGTCGAGTGCCGATGAGCCCATCCCAGACCAGTCGCCAAGCTCTGCGGGAGTGAATGCGACGTCTCGTGAAGGTGACTGCCTGATGAACTACTCGACAGAAGCCCAGAAGCTCCATTACCGTGCAGTACTGGAGTGGCCAGGTTCCCGGTCGTCGTCCGCCCCAGACCGGAAGAACGTGTCGGAGTCAGTTGATTTCGGCTATAAGCGGCAGCCTGCAATGACGAGGAGATGTCGGCAGACGTGAGGCCTGAGCTGCTGGGTCGCAGGCCAGAGCTTGCTCCCAGCCCGCTACCACTTGGCCATCTGTTGGACGAGTTCGGAGAGTGGCTCAAGGACTCAGGATTGCCGAATCGAGAAGATGAGGAGGAAAGTTGGCCCTGTCTGTGACCTGTTTGGGAGTTCAATGTAGGGTAGCCGACGAACGATAATGGTCTTTGTGAGGTCGTCTGACTTGTCGATCGCATCCTCCTTTCCAGCTCAGCAGGGGTCAGCAGCTCGGTCAGAGAGGAGGGCACGAACCCTTCCCCGCTGTCGTCGTGCCCATTATTAGCTCTGAAGCTGATATCGGCATCTCGGCTCGCGCTCGCCCACCGCTCCCGCGCTTCGACATCATCGATTCGGCTCATACTGTGTGCTGCATTGTCTTGCTGATGCTTTAAAAAGGCTGCCCGGCTGCGAGATTCTGGATCATCGTGGCTCGTGCTGAAGAAGACGCTGGTCCCTGCCGGATGGCTGAACGGACTTGTGCCAAACGCACGCGTCTCAAACGCAGGGGATCCCGAAAGACTATTGGTGCGGCTGTCTTCTATCGCCCGAGAGTAAGGTACCGAGACTGGACGGGCCGCAGCCAGAGGAGAGGAACCAGACGGTACGGCGACCGATGATGTTCCTCGAACAGAGTCGGCCTGTGAGCTGTTGAAATGCTGAGCAAAGTTAGGATCTGCAAGTGCCGAGGGATGCGCACGAGATGCCGAAAGATGGGTAGGTGGTTGAGGGTATTGTGCCTGGGGTACGTCATGAGCGGGAAGTTGAAGAGATGAAGTAGCATGGTGTTGAGATATGAAGGGTATTTGAGATCGAGAAGAAATTAAAGCAGGGTTCTGAAGGTCGTCAGGTAGGCCAAATGCCAAATCCATCCCGGTGACAGCTTCAGATTCCGGATTGGGCAGTCCCGCGAGCGGAGGCCGTGGATTTGGTTGTGCTCCACTGCCGTTCTGAAGGCTGGCCAGGAGGGCGGCCGCGGCCTGTGGAGGCACACCAGCAAACCATGGGGCGGGTGGAAGACCGGGGCCAGGACCTGGGAAATCTTGGAGAAATTCTGGTGGTAATGACTCTATTGGTAAGAGAGAAGCCGGAGGCGGAATCGGAACATGAGGGCCCTGCTGAAGGGGCCAAGGTTGAAGCTGTATCGAAGGATTGAAAGGATGCTGGGATGACTGAGGTAGCGGTACATTTTTCGAATTTTGTCGTTGATGCCCTCGCGAATCGAGACGCGCTCCGACACCGGGCATGTCTTGTTGGGTGCCGGAGTTCTGTGCTTGTTGGGCCGCACGTTTATTTTTGCGGTCCATCTGCAAGTCCACAAGTGAGAAGGGAGAAACACAGTCAACGATGGGCTCAATGATTCAAAGGTGAGTTTTGGGGAAGGGGAATGGCGAGACTGACGCTGACGGGCTGCCCTGGCAGAATGTGTAATAGTGCGCATTTGTGACCAAATTTGCATTGTCCCTTGGCCCAGTATGCACAGATGGCCTTTTGGTGCCCATCGCCCGGCATGGTATGTGCGAAGGGACAAGCTGCGCCAGCCGAGCAACCATTGCTTCGATAAAACTTGCAGGGAACTTGGCCGAGGGCCTGCTTCTTTTTGTCAGAAAGCTGAGCATTCGACAGGGTACTGCCAGATCCAACGTTTTGGCTTGAGTTGCTAGCCTCTAGCATGGATCTAGGATCGGAGAGTTCGGGCCCGCCAGGCGCGCCGTGTTCGTCGTATTCCAGAAAGGCAGAATTGGGGTCGGACGTACCTCGGAAGGCTTGCTGTCGACGCTGCAAGTACTTTGGCAGCACCGGTTCACCATCCCAATCGCTCAATCCAGTCTTGTTCTCCCCCGTCTTGACTGGTGGTGGCCGATTTGCAGAGGCGTCGGGCAGTGCAGATCCAGATGCGGCAGCATCCGCCTCTGCTTTGCGAGCAGCTTGTATGCGCGCCATTCTGCGCTGACCCTCGGTCAGAAGCCCTGCCTCCGCTTCGACCTCCCATGCTTCCAGCTTATGCGCCGGCTTGTGCGCCGGCGCGGAAGGAGTCGCCGCAGGATTGAGAGCGTGACTCGATGTATTGTGTTGCCCAGGCGCTGTTATGCTTTGAGTGCTGGCCGGCGCTTGTGAACGACCTCCGCGCCTCTGCTTGAACGTCTCTTCACGCAAAGGGTTTCCTTCAAGAAGCAAGCCAAGGCGTGGGAGGCCCGAGACTCCTTCCTGCGATGGTATCTGAGACCGATCCGAGATTCGAATCAGCTCCCGACGCGGGACAGCTGTTTCCTCAGAGGATGCCTGGGCCGATGAGGATCCGAAGAAGCTTTCCGTCTTCGCCATGTCATCAATCTCACAGCGTCGCAAGTCGAGCACAGTGAGGTTCGCAAACCCAGCAAATCCGCCAGCAGTCGCCGATTCATCAGCGTCAGCTTTACGGAATACCTCGTCACTGATCCCATTTCCGGCGAGGATCAAAGAGTTGAGCTGGGTCAGCTGTGCAAGTGTGTTGGGGCCGTTGTGCAAGACGACTGGCGAAAGGATCGCATTGTCGCTCAAGTCGAGATCTTGGAGGAGCGGTGGCCATGAGACAGCCTTTGTAGAAGTTCCAGTGAATCCCAGTGCCGCATTTGACAGTCGGTTGGACGCGAGATTCAAGACTTTGAGGGCACGGAGTGGAACGTTTTGAGGCCATCTGGCCGCCAGAGCAGCAGCAGCAGCTTCCTTTTCCTTCTTCTCCTTTGCCGTATCGCGCCCAAGACCGGCCCAGATGCCTTGGTGCTCGTTCTCCTGTTGTTGTGTGTCCCATTGCTCCCGCTGTCGCCTCGCCTCCTCCACGGCCTCATCCGACCAGAGCGATTCGAGCTTGTTGTGCGAAATGTCCAGGCTGATGAGATTATCCAGGGCCAGGAGCGCTTGGGGCCAAGACGTAAGTTTGTTGTGGGAGATGGTGACGGAGGTCAAGTTCTTGAGCTGAAATAGGCTGTCGGGGTATGAAGGCAAGCGATTATTGTGGAGCTGGCAGACGTTGAGGAGCTGCAGATCAGTACATGCGGCTGCACTTGGCGACGCCATGACTGCTAATCTCACTCACATCCAATGTTGTCAATGCTCGGAACAGAGCCAGGCGCTCGTCCAACTCCTCGAGCTCACCGTTCGCAGCAATGAGCGTACGCAAGTCTTGCCTCTCCCACCATTGCAGGCCCGATGCCGAGAACCACGAAGGTGCATCATCGTCACAAAGTGTGAACAAAAGCTGCGGCAGCTTTGTCAGGGCAGGAGAGCGTGAGGAGAGGTTCAGACGTCCTGTAATTTGTTGTTGCAGCGTATTCCCACCAAGTGCTGAATCAGTAGGAGAAACCCCCGCAACTCCAAAGAATAATGCAGCAAGGTCACCCACCATTTTGGCAGGCGCGGTTGAGGAGGCCTTCGATTGAGGTTTGTACAAAGCCCATGTCGTCCGTAGCAGCACTCAGACCAGAGATCCGCTGATCAGCATCATCAGCCAGGAAGTCGTTCCGGGCAAACGGAGAGGCTGTGCCGTCCCGCCGACCGAGGGCAGGAAACCCATGACTCGCATCGTCTCCTTTTGTGGGTGAGGACGCATTCGCGCGTTGCTGCTGCCGAGCTGCCCTGATCGCAGCTTTGACCGCCTCAGACATGCTCAGATTCGATGCGGCCAGGAGAGTCAAGCAGAAGCGTCGCGCAGTTGTAAATCACAATCAGCATCGCGGGAGCTCCCCTGGACTTTTTGAAAGGAGGGCCTTGGCTTGGGAAATAGCTTTTCGGCCGAGAGATTTGACAATACAGAAACGAGTGAGAGTGACAAAACGGGGGTCTATGGGAATGCTAGGTAACGTTTCCAGGGAGGGACTTGTGTGCCGATAGCTAGAGTTTGGAGGCTGGGCACGGGGGTTAGGCTGATCTGCCTCCTCGGCGGGTTTCAAGGGAGCGCTGGAAGCTCAGTCAACATTGTTGTGAGGCTTGTCGATGGTGTTGGCGGGCTGGGCGGAGAGGGGGGCACGCTCGCGTCGGAAGGGGATCAGCTTCGACGTGGACAGATGGAAGCTGGGCTCGCCAAGCGCGCGACCCTTCTTGTCAATCTTGGACTGAGCCCTGGACCAGAAGCCGTAGCCGAAGAGGATGAAGAAGAAGTATCGGGTGCGACGGGGGACAACAAAGATGAATCCGACCAGCCAGATCACGAGCTCGGTGTAGGTGAAAAAGGTGAGACCCGGAGCCGGAGAGCTTTCCTTGACGAAGCGCACCAGATCCGTCCAGAGACGCATGTTCCGGGGAGTGGGCCGGCAGCGTTCGTCCATGAGCAGCACCATGGCGATGCGGGCATAGATTCCGATGTGCCAGTTTCCGACAGTTCCAATAGCATTTTGATAGGTCGCATTTGTGAGCAGAATCGATGGGTCCTGAACGGGGAACACTTGAAGGTAGCATGAAGGCGGCGAATAATCCTCGGGGAAGAGATCCTTGGGCAGGAAATCGAGCGTGGGCCGGGCAAACCCAGTGGCGACGACAATCACATCCGCATCGTACTCAACACGTTCGCCGTCCTCGCCCTTCTTCTGGTACTTGGAGCGCTTGTTGAACACCACACCATGCTCACTGACTTCGATCAAGTCGCCACGCTGGTAGTCTGCCTTTCCTTGACGAATGTGCGTCAGCGCAGAGTTGTTCACGATAGGTGTGCCGGCGAAGAGCGGCACGTTCACGGGAGCCATCTTGTCTTCAAGGTCGC
Source organism: Tilletia horrida (assembly GCA_001006505.1). Lineage (NCBI taxonomy): Eukaryota > Fungi > Basidiomycota > Exobasidiomycetes > Tilletiales > Tilletiaceae > Tilletia > Tilletia horrida. Next base: position 106,084 of record LAXH01000007.1, read on the forward strand.
GGTAGTGCAGCTTGCGCAAGAAAAATTGAGCAACGGGACCCATTATGAGACCTTGTCTACCGAAAGGATTCAAGGCGAGAACCACATCTGCGTCATAAAATGTCCAGTCAGTACGCGGCACCAGGAGCCGAAGCACGTCAGTTCGGAGTTCAAGACTCACCAATCACTGTAGAACGAGGAATGATCCACTTGTCCGATCGGGCCAGGATGATTGCACTCTTGGCCTGCTTCTCCACGGCCAGCTCGAGAGCCTCGATGCCAGACGCACCGCCACCCACGACAATGACTCTCTTGCCATGGAGATCGACATCATCCAGTTCGCTGGAGTGCATGATCTTTCCCTTGAATTTGTCTTGGCCCTTGAGGTCCATTCGGTTAGGGGCTCCGCATGTGCCGACTGTGGCAACGACGGCGTCAAAAATCTCTGCTTCGTTACCATCGACGATCCACCTAGCGTGTCCGCCTTCCTTGGGATCGGTGGATGACTTGTGTCGCGTCACGGAGGTAACTTTGTGCTGCAATGCGAAAACGAGATGAGCTTCACTAAAGATGAGGAGTAGGAGTGTGATTCTTACGTACGTTGAAGCGAGTCTTCCTGTCAAGACCGTATCGGCGCCACACTTGCTCCAGATTGTCCAGGATTTCATCCCGCTTGGGGTAACTGTGGGTGTACAGACAGGTGGGGAAGAAGCTGAAGGGGGACCAGTCGACGGTAAGAATCAGGGGAATCATGATGCAAAAGGTACGGGAGTGGGGCAGCAGCTCACCGGTACATGAAGCTGTTCAGCTGAAGCCCGGAAGTCTTGTTGACACGCTTCTTGCCCCAGATGCCACCGAGCTCTGTGGCCTCTTCAAAGAGGACGACGTCGAATCCATGTCCAACAAAGTGAGCACTGAGCAACAAGAGATCAGAATATCCCGATGTCAGCTCAGAGCCATCTGAACTTGCAGACAGAATCACTCACGCTGTCGACACACCAGTCACACCTGCTCCGATCACAGCGATGTGGCCAAGAGGCTTCTGACGGAGCTGGCGGTCTGTTCCCGTACACCCCAAGTCAGTATTGGTTGACACACGATGGCAGCCCAATGACCGGACTCACCGGGCACAGGAGGAGAGAACAGGAAAGAGACGACGCGCTGGTACAGGAGGTAGAACCAGACGATGACCTGAACGGGCTGTTTGACATACATAAGTCGGGGAGAAAAGGTCCCATCTGTCAGCATCCGATCCAGCCATTCGATCGTGGGAAACCCTGTTCAGTCACATACGTGGAGCGGGTGGTTGTTTGGGTCGGGGGCGGCCATCTTGAATGTCAGAGCCAGGCGCGAAGGACTGTGTATGAGCTGGGTGACGTTCTAAGCTATGCTGGTCGTCGTACAGGACCAAGGCAGGAAGGTGGGAATGAGTTGTGAGTCAGTCAGGGCCCAATGCTCAGATCTCTCCCTCTCTCACGTTCCTGGATGAGAAGCAAGGAAGGGGTTCTCCTGCTGATCTGCACAGTGACGTCGCCATCGGCAAACCTTATTTTATCTAATCTTATCTGGAGAGTCAAAAAGGCTCCGAACCACACGCCTGCCCTTCTCGAAATTCGAGAACGGGGTCCTATTCGATATTACTGCAACGCAGCTCCCTTCACTGCGCTCTGCGGCTCGATCAAGAGGATGTCGAGCTCACAGGATTCGAGCTCGGGCAGTCTCCCAGACGACCTCGTCACGGACCAGCCCGGAGGCAGCTCTCAAAATGAACCAGGCACCTCCTCCGCAGCTGTGCAACGCGCCTATCAATTCCTGCAGGCCATAGGCGCCTACACCAAGGTCTCCGTGGAACGGCAGGGGGCATCCAAAGCGTTTGAGACGCTGAACCGAATCATGCGCTCGAATCCCGCCCAGCGCGCCTCCCGTGCGGAAGACTTTGCGGCCGCCGATGAGAAGCTGAAAACGGCACAGAAGAAGGAGGAGACAGTCACTGCCGCAGTCGGAGTCCGACTCGTCCAGGTCGTCAAGGCCGCGGTCGAAGTTGAGCTTGCGGCTACAACGACCACTCTGATACAACAGACCGAAGAGAGATGTCGAGCGGAAGCCAAGAAGGAGATTGAAGCGATCCGACAGGAACATCAATTGCAACTGGACAAGGTACGGAAGGAGGCCGCGGAGGTAGCGGAGGCAGCCGTGGCTAAAGCCATCGAAGCATTTGAGAAGAAGAGGACGCAAGCAGCCTATCTGATGGTTGCCGAGCCCGCCGTCGCTCCGTCAACGGCGTCCGCACGACCTGCGCCAGCACCAAGCAACCTGTCTCGAGAGCTGGCCGATCTGAGGACTGCACACAATCGCCTGTCAGAGACATTTGAGGGGTACACAAAAGATGCGCCGTTCAAGATGAAAAAAGTGGCACGGGAGCTACTCGAGCAGATGGACGGCGACGGACCGGAGGGCTCTGGTCCTGGCACGGGAAGATTACGGTCTGCAGAAACGCTGTTGTTCGAAGCCATGACCAATCTGAATGACCGTGTCGTCCAGATGGAGAGATGTGCGGCAGCTCCTTCGGCGTCGCGAGGATCAAGATCAGCCGGACCCACGAACACGAATAATTCCAACTCGGCATCAAGAGCAACATCCAGCACGTCTGTGAATGGACCGGGTGCGAATGGGCGAGGGACGAACCCTGCCTCATCAGGACGCTTACGGCCGGAAGGGACGCTTGCGCCCTTCTGGAACGACCCCTCGCCCGCTGGCTTCAATGCTGCTCTTCGGAACGGGTACGAAACGGATGCGGACATAGTGGAGCTGCTAGCCCAGATTGCAGAGATGCAGAAGGTGCTCGACTGGCTAATGGAACAGCAGGCAGAGACGTGGGCGCTGGTGCAGCTTTCGCACTATGCGTGGGGAGTGGATCGGCTCAGTGTGCGCGAGTTTGTGCGTGCATGGTTGACGGGGTTGGGAGAGGGGCCTACTCCTAAGGGCGGTGCTGGTCCCAGTCGGCGGGGCTGGGCGGGGGGTCAGGATGGTGGTGACAACGACGACGACGACGACGATGATGATGATGATGATGATGATGACGATGGTGGTGTAGCAAATCTGCTCAGGTCGAATCGATAGTCAATGTTGCATGTGTGCCGAAATGCTGCCTTTCGAAGATGGAAAGGCGAGATGGTGTAAACCTACCGTGGGAAAGGAGTCGCCCATCGAACAGGGAGTAAGCTCCCTGACCAGGGCCCACACTAGACGAACCAACCCCCTTGTTGGCCACGGACCCGACCATCATCCCATCCCCCGCCTGGAGATGAACCACCTCCACAGCGAAGTCGATTGTCATCCCGGCCGGCACGACTATTAACGAGGTGGTAAGGAGAGGCCGGCTTTTGTCGGATATAAAATTTGATTTAAGCGCGGAAATGCTGACTACTGACGATCTTCTGTACAGTATGTGCATACATAAAGACCAACCGGCCATCCCTTGTATCCATTGTCCCTTGTCCTTCTCGTTGTCCTTCCCCATTCTACTCTAGAGCAGCCATGAGTGACATTGATGTTGAGAAGCAGGCACCTTCATCGGCCAGACACGATGCCGTCGACGGTGACACGCTCAGAGACGATGCGTCATCGCGCAGTGGCGACCCAAAACCCTCATCAACACCAACACCAACCTCGACAAGGCCAGGAAACGAGCAGCAGCAGGAGCAGCGGACATCTTCCAAAGCCAAGGCCACTCCCCATGCAGATGGAGACGATGATGACGATGAACGATATCTGGTCACTTTTGCACCCGACGACCCAGCCAATCCTCACAACTACTCAAAATCAAAGAAATGGGCAGTCGTCCTACTCGTCTTTTTCGCGGCTACTAGCGTCACCTGCGCCTCCAGCATGACCACCAGCGCGTACGATGGCATCTCAAATGCCTTTGGAGTAGGCAGAGAGGTCTCCATCCTCTCCCTCAGCTTGTTCGGTACGTCGTCCCCGGATTTCCTCTTCGAGTTGTTGCATCTCTCCCCTTCTAAAATTTGCATCTTTTGCTTTCTCCCAGTGGCGGGGCTCGGTATTGGACCTTCCCTGCTCGGACCACTCTCTGAATTCTTTGGACGACGGATCATCTACCTTGTATCATATGGTGCCTATGTCCTGCTCGGTTTCCCAGTCGCATGGGCGAACAACATTGCAGTCTTCCTCATCTTCCGCTTCCTCACCGGATTTGCGAGCTCCGGGTTCCTCTCCATCGCTGGAGGCACTGTCAGCGACGTGTTCCCACCCTCTGAGCTGTTCTTGCCCATGGTAAGTGACGATACCAGTGTATCATGAAGCGGCTCTGATCATGAACTCATGATGCCCTTCGTGTCTCCTGCGCAGGCCCTTTTCGTTTGTGCCACATTCGGCGGACCCACTCTCGGACCTTTGATTGCTGGCTTCAGTGCGTAGAGTAACACACATCTGAAATGTAGACACAAAGTCACTCGCATCCACTGACAGCAACACCCTGTACCACGTCACTGTAGTCAACCAGAACACGACTTGGCGCTGGACATTCTATCTGATCATCATCTGGGCAGGCGCAATCTGGTTCGCCTTACTCTTTTTCACTCCCGAAACATATGCGCCCACCATTCTGTGCCAAAAGGCTGCAAGATATCGGAAAGAGCGAAAGGACGGAAGCGATCGATGGTGGGCCCAGCACGAGCGTGTCATTGCATCCAAGAGCATCAGTGACTCCATTCTGTCAAAGTACGTCTCTGCTTTGTTGGCATTTGGCGAGGGCTAACGTGTGGCAACCTGACTGACGATGGCCTACAATCTGGTGGCAAACCAGCTGCACCAAAGTCGCCGTCTTGCTCTCTCAAGAGCCCATGCTTCTCGCTCTCTGTGTCTGGTCAGCCCTCCTGCTCGGCATCCTGTACCTCACCTTCGAGGCCTTCCCCATCATCTTTGCCCAGCACAACTTCAGCCTCCAGCAAGTCGGGCTCACCTTCATCGGGCTGGGGATTGGCATCTTGCTGTCCGTGTTCACCATGCCGTACTGGGCTAGGAAATATGCGCTTGCGACACAAAGAGCGCAGGAGAAGGGCGAGGCCGCGGCCCCGCCCGAGGCTCGGTTGCCGATTGGCATGGCTGGCGCGCTCCTCACGACTGTTGGATTATATTGGATCGCTTTCACTAGCTATGCGAGCGTGCACTGGGTACTGCCGATCATCGGATCCGTCTTCTTCGGTGAGCCACAGTAGCAATCTCTATGCTGATGCGTCGCCAAGCGGACAGATCATTGACCCGACTTTGACTCTCACATGTGACGGATGAACGACAGGAGCTGGAACCTGTCTCGCATACGTCGCCATCTTCTCCTTCACCGTCGATGCTTTCAGACCAGTCGCGGCAAGTGCAATGAGCGCGAACAGTTTTGTCCGTTCCTGCTTCGCCGCCGCCTTTCCTCTGTTCTGTGAGTGCTGCAGAGCAGTCTTGCGCAACTGAGAGACGACACTGACTACTCACCACGGCTCTGTCCCTTACTTTCCCGCTTTTCGAACAGCGGAGGCCATGTACCACCGGCTCGGGACGGTAGGCGCCACAGCTCTGCTGGCGGGCCTTTCCACCCTCTTCATCCCGATCCCCTTCGTCTTTTACAAGTACGGCCCTGCTCTGCGTGCACGAGGTCGGTTCTCCAGGACATGAAGAGAAATGTATCAAACAGAATAATCAACAGCGGTACTATGTAATGCAATCAATTTCAGTGATTAGTGAGAGCAAGATCGTATATGTCATGCTGTGAGAGTAACGAGCATTGTCCTATGGTTTGCGACTGGAGAGAGCTATCGTCCCGTACAGTCGAAGAATGAATAGCATGAGGCAGGACTGGAGCAGCAGCAAAGCTTTCAAATATCTTCAATCGCTTCTTGCGAAGCAGGTCCTGGTATGGCGCCTTCAGGCACCTCGTCTCCTCGTCTCTTGCGCTCCTTCATCTCCTTCTTCTCTCTCCTCTTGACCTCTTCCCAAAGCTCCCACTTGTCCCGGATGGCCTGCTTCCGCTCCTCTTCCTCCCTCTTTTTCCGCTCTTCCTCCTTCTTGGCCGCCTCTTCCGCAAACTGGGCAACGCGCGCTCCGTCCGCCGCTTGCTGTCGTGCAATCTCCTTCTGTAAGGCCGCCTGGACGTCGCGGTACCGCTTGTCGGCCTTGAGCGCGCTGTTCTGGTTTTGCTCCTCCTCCAACGCTTCCTTGTCCTTCTCTTTTCCTTTGCCCTTGTTCTTGCGGCGCAAGAGCTTGGAAGCCTGCTGAGAGCGATCGACACCCTCGTCTCCATCTCCCTCTGGTTCCACATCGGACTCCTCATCGACTTGGTCCTCCGGTGGGGGTCGCGCCGAGGGTTTCAGGTTCTCGCCATTGCTGTCCGAAACGGCACCAGAAGCAGCGCTTGCGTCTGTAAAGGAGCTTCTTGCTCTGCGCAGATGCTTGAGCATGGCAGCGGAGACCTCGGAAGACGTTGGGTTGCCAGAACCGGCCGCGCTGACTTGTTCTGGGAATGGACTGAGGTTCACAATGGGTGGGGTTGATGTCGAGGTCGGAGACTGCAAAAACGCAACCGTGGCCGTCGCAGTAGCCGATTTACCAACGCTCGTAGTTGATACGTAAGACTGGTAGCCCGAGCTCCAGTTCTTGGCCAAGGGTGGACGGCCGTTCTTGAATGAGGCTTTGGCATCTTTGCTTGCCCCGCTTGAGCGGCGTATCCCAGCGCCGTTCGCAGCCCGCGTTCGCTCCTCCTCGTTGGTTCTTATTGGGCCAGACGATCTCTGCTTGGGTGGGGCAAAGCTCTCCGGTTCGGCAAAAGGCCGACTCGACGCGGCTGGAATACCGTCCAGAAGACCGGCGCCGCCAACAGTCGTGGTGGTGATTAGAGGCACCGAGGCGACGGCGGCGCCTACAGGCATCGCACTCGATGAAGAGTTTTGGCGAGATCCACTCCGTTTCCGCACGTTGGCCGCTGTGCCTTGCACGCCAGACCCAATCACGCGCGCCGTGGGCGGCAGCACGAGCGCTTCGGTACCCGGTCCGGCCGAGTATGTCGGCGGCGAAGCAGCCATAACAGATTCCGGCAGAACATTTCCTCGAGGCTGGGAAGATGCGGCAATCTCTCGAGGTTGGGCTTGTGAAGTGCGCCGGCGGTTGGCCTTCTTGGCTCCATTTGAACCTGAATGCTGAGCAGTCTGACGGAGAGCAGAGCCCGATGTCACTGGCGCGCCTGAGGCAGCGCCAAAGATTCCGTTTGCGCCGTGCGATTCTCGACGAGTGACGCCGGCGGCCGTATTTGAGGCTGTGACCACCCGGAAAGGGGAGCGCCAGTCCGAGACATGCGAGTGGGAATGATATCTGGCATTTGGTTGACCGCCGACAGAGGAGGAGTGGGACGATGGCTCAGAAGGTGGTAAGACGGAGTACGGAGGAGGCTGGCTCAATGTTCCCTTCCGAGTGAGCGACACTACATTCATTGGTGCCGAGTACACGTGCTTGGGGCCGAGGTTGGGAAGCTGCAACTGCGAAATATCGTGACCCTGTTTGAGTCCGATGTGGATCTCGTCTCCGTCTTCGATCAGGGAGCATTCGTGTCCGTCTTCGAGTCGGTAGCCTTCTTGTTGCACTGCCGACTCGCGTGTCCGAGGGTCGATGAGGGAGTTCTGGTGGAGATCGAGGGTGAGACTTTCAAGTCGCCAGGAGTTGAGGGTGGTGAGGCGGAGCTGCTCGGCATAGGTGATGGTGGTCAGATCCTTCTTTGGAGGGCAGTAGATGTCGAGAATGGCCTTGCGCAAGTCTGCTACGTTGGTCTCGGCTGGAGGTTGTGGATATGGAATGGTAAAGACGGGGAGTGGTGACTTGCTCACGAGCATGATGAAAGGCTGTGCGTCTCGGGCGCGATCTGCGGCAGCCCTGGCCGAAAGTCTGTCCTGGGCAGACGACGACGCTGACGCGGACGCTGCTGCATGCTGTGCCATCTGTGCCTGTTCCGTCCACGAGTGCGGACTGCTGTGCTCTTCCTGTGCGAGCGCGCGATGCTGGCGGATCGAGCAATGCTGGTCTGAACTTGCCGATGATCCTTGGGGCAGGCGGGAAGGGACCAGCAGCGAGCGGGAGCCGAGACGATGAGTGCAGTGCCTGGTTGGGGAGAACCTCTGAGCTGTGCTTGCTTTGAATGATGTTATGCTGCCGGGGTGTGGTGTTCCTCCTCCTCCTCCTCCTCCTGGGCAAGGTCGAGATGGAAGTTGAGTGCAATGAGTACGTCACCTTGCATGGGGCGAATCAATCTCTTTTCCCATCCTCCACCTCCCTCCTCCTCCTCATCCACTGACAGCAGACTCTGATCCATGTCCACCTTGCAGGCTCAAAGATGGTCATCTGCCTGCCATCTGGACCAGCGCGTCCACGCCATTTCGTGAATGAGTCCAACCCCGTTCTCTTGTTCCTGAACACTCATTCCAACCCCATCAATCCAGTTCAGAAGGACCATGCCAGCCGCGAAAGAGATGCGACGATGGATGCTATCGGACGGTCGTCGGTCGAATTTGCGTGGAGGCTCTCAGTCATGAATGGCCACATGAGCGGGTCATCGGCCCTCAGGTGGCCTCAAATGATGAGAAGTTGATGCCATCGTCTCAATTTCCGGCTCGGGGAATGTCCATGAACAGACGACTACTCCCGCATTCACGCTCTTTCCCCATCATGATCATCAAATCTGGTACGATGTCTGCTCTGTCTTTGCACTTATCGGCAGTGCCCCATTTGGTGATAGCCGCATAGTTTTCTTCTCATCTTCCCTATTTTCTCAGCATGGATGAATGCTCGACTGACTTGATTCCTGTTGTATATCAAGGATGCCCTCATCCTCTTCCCTATCACTTCCCATCCCACACCTGCTCACGGTTCTGCTCTCCTCCCTTCTTCTGTTCTCTGTGTAGCTGGTCTACAACATTTGACGCCTCATCACGACTCCTCCATTTGCTCTTCAGACCGAATCCTCGACTATCTCCAAATCATACCCATCTCCGAACATGAAGATTGCTTCCCTCACCACTTTCCTGCTTCTGGCGACTTATGCCGTCGCTGCGCCCATGTCCGTCGATCCATCCCATCCGGCTTCGAAGGGTTTGGTAAGTGGATTCACCACCCTCATACCGTTCGAAATGACAGCACGAATGCGTGGAGATGGCTAAATGCGCATGTTCTTGTCTCCTTCCTCTCAGCCCAAAGGAACCGAACGACTCAATCTCGAGCTCGTCAATGACCACGGCGCACTTGAGAATGGGCAGTCAGCCACTCAAGTTGATGCCAGGGCCGAGGTAAGTCATGAATGACGAGAGGATATGCGGGTCGTCGATGTCGATCAGGCATCTCTGACAGCCATTCAATCGTGGATCCCCGAATACACAGCTCCCGCCCTCCAAGTTTAACCTCTTTTCATCCTTCGTGGGCTTTGCACTGGCCGTATCCGCCCTCGCGTCGGTCGGCCAGTTCTATCAAAAGACCTGGGGCCGAGATCTGGAGCACATCCCTGCCCCTCCTGTCGATCTCGACCAGAAGACTGGAGCTCTTGACGTCTCCGAGGTCGCGACTGACAAACGCGCCTTGGACAGCCTCCCGGCTGAGAAACGAGTGAGCTCAGACACAGCTTCTAGCGCACTTTGAAAAGCTTGTGCTCAACAGGCGCTTGGGCCTTCCCATCTTTTCCTCTACCGTCTTCCAGGCAGACTATGAAGCCCTCGGCGGTCTGGTCGGCGTCGCCCTGGGTACCGTCGGCTCATTTGGAGGCCTCGTCATGGCCTACATGCTGAACCAGAAGCTCCAGGCGCTTCAACTGGCGAAAGAAAAGCAGGACCGTGAGCAGCACCACAGGCGTGACACGAATGTCACGACTCCCATTGTTTACATTCTCCGTCGCACTTCGGATGACGGACCTACGTCTGCGAGCACTCGCTCTGGCGAGGCGGTGCACGCGCGTGCCTTTGAGCTGGTCCACGTCGCCGTCACTCTCGAACTTGCCGCGGCAGCTATTGCAGCACTTGGTGTTCCGCTCGGCATCGCCAACATTGCCGCCATGAAGTAGATGACTTTGAACCCCTTCCAAACTCTCACAACTCTCAAATAAAGATATGACAATCCCTCTAATGAATGCATTGACCTGATCAAGATCTGTGCATATTCTACAAAGAGGGCTATTTGTGTGCACCGCCCGCACGGCCTGAAGTGCATACTCATGGCCTGGCCTGTCATCAGAGTTTACGTTGTGACCACCTCGTCTTTTATGTTGCGTTGCATTGCAAGTCTCGCGGCATGAGTAACTCTAAACTTTAACATTTGGTATTCGTGAGAACTTCAACGTCGTGATGGGAGATGAGGGGGGAAACGGGAGAAAAGGGAAGGGAAGTAAGGGGAGAGGCAAAGTGGATCAATGAGTCGGCCACATTTGACCAGGGTCGACATGGCCATTCTCAGTGGATATGATACTTGGTCTTGTAGTCCTCCACTGCCTTCTGGTAGAGCGCCACTTGGAAAGGAAAGCTCAGGACGGAGAGGAAGGCGCCGCCAAAGCCGAAGATGCGATCGGCCTTGATCAAAGGGTCCAGTCCTCGAGCATCCAGCACTTTCACCTCGCCGAGACCTCGAGCTCGGAGGGACTTGACCAGCTCGTTCTGGGCAGAGATCAGATTTCGCCAAGCACAGACGCGTAAGGATTATGAGTTGTTGAGGTGCGAAGCGTCTCGCAGAGTTTTGCTCCAATGCTTACCAGGTCAGGGTGGTCCAGACCCATCGCGGGACTGTCCTGAATGGCGCGATGGGCGTTGTGGGGATGGAGATCCGGCGCCAGCTGGACATTGGACCACACGAGCGGAAGCGAGAGTAGAGCGAAGGCACGAGTGACGTGAGTCAAGACACCGGTCCACCAGCCCACATCGAGTCGTTTCTCGAGGTCGACCGCCTCCATCTCGCTACGTTTTTTTAAGGCTGCGGGGGCCGCCTTGGGGTGATAATAGTTCATAAGGACACGGTTGATGTTGAAGGCGTAGCCAAACGTCTCGGCGGCCAAGATGGCCGTGGCAGCCAGAATCCTGCCGTGTGTGAAAGTCTGTGGGCCAAAGGATCAGGCGCCGGCTGGAGAGTGAGCATACCAAGGAGATTTGACCCAGACCTTTGATTTGCTCATTACTCACAAACTTGAAGTCGCGGCTGTCCAGTGCGTTCATGCGAGCAGAGGCTTCCTGGTCGATTGCAGTGGTGGATGAGGGGTCCGAGATGATCTTTGCCTTGATCAGAAAGTGAGAGATCAGACAACGCACTTGCGTTTTATGAGCTTGGAGAGACGTACCTGGACTTGAGACACTTCCTTTTCGACTGCAAAGGGGCGAAGTCCCTGAACTGGCGCAGCACCAACAGAAGCCAGGGAACAGATCAGAGCAAGGAGCGGGTACGCAAACCGCATCACGATCGAATTGAGGAGGGGAAGGTGTGGAAATGGAGGCAAAGATGGGGAATGTGTAGACCAGCTACGGGAGAAGTTGGACGGGTGGTGACAGTCAGTCGAGATCCACAAACGGTGAAAGTTGTCAGGAAAGAGAGGGTCGGGGGCATGTAAGAGTTCGGATCCAGATAGTTCCTTATACTCGTGTTGGGGAGGAGAGAGAAAAAAAGGAGGTGAGAAGGATGCATCAGTGTGGGGAGAATGAAGGAAGATGCTGCCGATTCATTCTCTGGCAACCGCGGCCTCTTTGCTGATGCCGCTCTCTGATACAGTCGGCCCTGCCCGGAGGACTTGGTCTCTGATGACGCTGATGGACATCATTCATGGCGGCTGGCCTTGCGCGAGGGACGCTGAGCTGGCTAGAGCGACCTGAGCTATGGCAGCTCACGTTGCGAGCTTGATCCCGTCTCATCTCATCAAGGCATTTCCATCTCTTGTCGCCAAATGAGACAAGGAAATCGCGCGGCACCTGAACATCCACATGGTTGCAGATGATGAGACGATAGGGAATGAGAAAGGCCAATCGCGCCATCGGGGGCCAACGTCCAGCAACGTCACTGGACTCTCACTCCCCGAGTCTATGAAAAGCATCATATGGAGGGTCTGCCCTTGAATGAGATCAAAGTTAGAGCTCTGGCCCTGTTGAGGTGGAGATGGACCAGAGGTCAGTCCGCTGGCTGAGATTCTGAATGTCTTTCTTGCCAACTCACCATATCATGCTCATACTGAACGTCTCTTTGTTGAGAAGATGGAGTCAGGCGAATTTGTGTGCCTGTGCCTGGCAAGAAACGTACCCTCAAGCTCTACCTTTTTCCGCCAGGTCGAGGGAAGCTCGGTACACGTCCTCTCTGCCATGATTCAGCCGCGCAGGGACCGGCCCATGACCGCTCTCACTCTATCGGCTATCATCCAAAGTCAAGACCCGAACCTTGTCCTGGTCAAAGCGAGAAGCGGGCTCGATCCGGCCAGCAGTGACGCAAAGGAGTTTCTCTCTCCAGAACCTTTCTGGAGCTTCCAAGATGTGCGCCAGCTCATCTCTTAAAGTTTCGGACGCAGTGTGTGAAGTTTGGTCCTTCTTTCTCCGCAGTCGTCTGGCGATGGAGGGATGATGCGCAGGCTGAGCTAGGGGGCTATAAGTATTGCAGGATGAAAGCATGGGGGAAAAGTGATGGCCTCTGATTCTTCGTAACTCTCACTCTCATTCTGTCGTCAGTGACTTCAACCACTCCTGTAGCTGGTCTACGAACATTCTCTCCGAGCATTCCTTTAGAATCCTCCTTTCCAGTAACGACAAGCGACATGCAGAATCTCACATTCGTTTTCTTGACCGCCATGCAATTCCTCTGTTTCTTGGCCACCTCTCACTCTCATCCTCTTCCCACACCCTCTGGACAGAACCAGACTCTAGTGGTGAGTTGAAAGCGGCATGTATCACAGAGATTGTGTCATCGATGCTGAAAGCATAGCGTTATGAAGGCCGTCATCCTCTATTCAAAGGCTCCTCGATCGGACACCGTTCACGATCAAAGTGCTGTCGCAGTCCGTGGACTTGTAAGTTGGAGGCGCACACGAATTTTTTTTTTTCAAAGTCCACAAAAGACTGATTGTCCTTCGTCAGGACGGAGCTCAAGCTCGGCTTCTCGGAGGAACGCTGTGGCTGACTACAGAAACGTTGGGACTGCTCATGTCCACACTGCGTTTCAAAAAGAACTACGAAAGAGACCTCTCGCTCGATCATCTTGCTGCGCGCGGCGGCAAGGTACCAGATCCCACCTGGATCGAGATGGGTGGAAAAGCGCTGGCTGGGATCGCCACATTGATGGCTGGAGTCAATTTGGCTCTATCCTTCTCCAACGCGGCAATGGTGCCCTACACGAAGCCGGACAAAGAACACCTTCGCAGAAGCGAGAAAGAGGATTCACACGAGGAGCTGGTACGTAGCTGAGCAGACTGTACCGCTCAGGCATCGGACTACCAATCAGGCTGAGACTTTTCTTCATCTCTCCGATTTCAGGCCGTTCGATCGAAGTTCGATGCCATTACTCGATTTTTTTCCGTCGCCATGGTCGGAGTATCTCTGCTCGGGTTTCCAATGAACATTGCGATGTATCAGGCTATGAAGCCCCAGCATCTCTCTCTCCATCACAATGACTGAGAGGTTTTGCTATGCTTTCGATCTACTGTAACCCATTCCAGCATCGAACTCAATACCACGTCTTTTGACTGTCATGGTCTGGTTTGGCCTTTAGCTTTTGGGTTCTGCACAAGGACTTGAGTGCTGGAAATCGAGGGGACTGCCCATCAGCTATCTGGGGCTCCGTATCACTGCGCAGCGGGGCACCGACAGCCGTGGAGTGTCTTTGATGAGGCTTTGCCTGCCCAAACGTTGTTACTTCTGCTCATCCCGGCTCCACCAACCGCAAACGTTCCAAGCGGGAAAAAGTCTCTCTCCAACACAGAAAAGATCTGTCGAAGATGGAACGGGGCAATGCGCCCTCTGTGTACGGGGTACGGCTTAACCACGCGGAAGCAGCAGGGAGAAATGCAGAGGCAGGAAAGATTGCCGTTGTTCAAACTGCTCTCAAGATTTCCCACCGGCCCCCCCGCAGCAGTTCTGCCGAACCTTGCTCATCTTATCACACAGGGCAGCCCGATGACGATGGACTCCTTGTGATGGATCGCCCGGCACACGGAAGACAAATCGAGAACAGACCCGGCAGCTTTGGCGAGGTGAGGTGAGTTAGGTTGCGGTGATGTGATGACGATGACCTCGCTTTAGCCCGTCGTCCAAGAAGACGTACATAAGCTCACGATTCTTGGCCTCCTGATCATCCCTTTCCCCCCATCCACATATACCTTTGACTTCCTGTGTAGCTGGTCTACTCACTCACTCTCTCCCACGTTCTCTTGCCTCTCTTCCAATTCCCCTTGTCATTGCGTCTGCTTCTTACGCTCCAAGCCATGGTCGATGCATCTACCTCCCTTGCCTTCTTGACTCTCTTTTCGGTCCTCATGTCCTACTCCCTTGCCATCCCAGCCCAGGTTCCATCACCGGCAAGGTCTACTGAGGTCGCTGTCCAGCCAAGGGTCAGTCACATGTCAGTCTCCGGGCGCGCATGTAATGATCCTTTAGGCTGATGATCCACTGACTACCGTTCTACAGGCTGACTGGGCTGACTTTGCACTCACTACTTCAGGTACTCTGGTCTCATTGGGGTTTCTTGTCGTGACAGGAGATTACTATTCCAAGACGTTTGGTCGACGGAGTCCTCTGAAGATTGACGCCACTTCACCACCCGACAATCCAGACGCATCCGAGAAGACGATTGCGACCAGAGAGATCGGTGTCTTCGGAGGTGTAAGTCCGACCCATCTCCACCGTCTTCCAGCTCGGCACAGAAAGAGGGGATCTGACGTTGTGCTCTTTGCAGAAAGACTTTTATCCTCTGATAATCAATGCCGTTGGTGTCGTCCTTTCCGGCGCCGGTCTTGCCGCGACCACTCTGGCCCACTTGAAGATGGAGAAGCAATACCACCCTCATCCCCAATCAAGCCACGCATCAAGATTGGTTGACTTGGACTCCGCCACTTCAGAAAAACGAGGTCTCGTGGATACAATGCTCAAGTCTCCTAATCTGCCCAAGGCGATAGAGTTGCTGGCTGGAACGGTCTCCCTCACCTCGATTCCCATCACCTTTGAAAACGTGATGGCCATCGGTGAGAAGCCCAAGCAGAAGACGGACCCAAAGGCAAGGACAAAACAACGCCGCTGAAGTCTTTCCGCACCTCTGTCTATGGCATTGATGCGGGCCCGAGTGATGCGTTGGGTTCTCATGGATCCAAATCGGGACACTGTATCGTTCATCTCTTCTCCCCTTATGATTCGAAATGACATGATACAAATCCATATCAAGCTTTCAGCTCGAACCTCGCCTCATCCTGTTCACTTGGCCGCCATGCGCCAAAAGTTTATAAGGAGCAGACATCTCGTTTCTTCCGCGCGGTTCTGAGTGGGCGTCGTTACCAGGTTCCACCCACAAACCGTCTTTGAGCTCCGAAGATGCACCGTCTGACTCCAACTCTTATCAGTCTAGCCGCCTGCGAGCTCGTCCTGGGCGCCGCACTGAACCCAAGCCTGTTGTCTCGATACATGGAGGACACGGGTCATGCATCTTCCGCCCCTCGCCAAGAGGAAGGACCGATTCCTCTCTCAGCGCGGGAATGGCTCACTCCCATGGAAATTGTGAACCACATTGTCCTGCCATCATTGGTAACTGCATCCGTGACCGTCCCGATGTCGATTCTGCTGCCTCCTGTCATCCACGGCTTTCAAGAGCATCAGAAGAAGCCAAAAGCGCAAGAGGGACACAAATTCTCCATCGGGACGTGAATACTTCTCAGGCGGATCGGTGTCTCGACGGCCGGAAAGGGAACAAAAGAGACAGCGTGATTGGGCTGGCTCTTATCTTTACAAGTATTCGAATTCAGGTACAAGACCATCGTCACTCCTGATCCCTCTGACGGCTTGAAGTGGTACTCAGTGTGAACAAGCCTGCTACATGAGCAGCAGAACAGCTTGCTAGTGCGTTCCTGGCTCACTTCGATGATGAGAAACTATCAGCGTCCTGCTGGTGCCATCCTGACCGTTCCTGCATCGATCCTGTTGCCTCCGATCATTCACGGCGAGAAGAAGCTCCGAAGCGTGAAGTGGGAGACGGACTCCCCACTTTCTGGTGCCAAGTCCTTCCCAGACGAGTCTGGATCATGCCCAAGGCGGACAATCATTTCGACAAAACAGAAGCTATGGCAATGCCATTTCGGTGAGCGCCTCGGTTCGAAACAGGTCAGCTCATCTGCAGTTGTGTACCACCTGGACCGATTTCACAGCGTTTGTGCTCACTGCTGTCCTTTGTCCACTGCAAACATGCGCACTGCTGAGGACGCCCAGAAGCGTCTAAGACCCGCTACGTACGTATGCACACATATGCATGGTGTGGTCATCCCCTTCTTGGAAGGGTGGACTGATGTTCCGAGTCCGCCTCATATCGGGCTTCTCATTTGTTCGTTCGCTGCTCTCTCATGCATCCATCTTTGCTCACTGTTGTCCCGCATATCCTGAGAGCACACATGCGTGAAGACCAGAGAAGAAACTATACTCACGCTTGAATATACTTTGTTGCCTTCCTTCCACAGCCTCTTCTGCGGGATGAGATGCGTCTTCCTCATCTTCGGTTGCGGTTCCACTATAACGAAGATCGGCCATCACTTCTGCGAGAGAGCACAGCGAGCGCAGCACACAGCCTTGACCTTGAGCGAACGAGCATCACACTGGACTCGTGGCGCATCCTCGAAAGGTTCTCGGTCTTCAGAGCACAAAGTAGCAACATCCCCGCAGTCTAGCATGAATGATCTTCCGAGCAGGCTTGGCAAGAAGGACTGTGCTCCGGTGGATAAGCGTTGTGCCTGTTGTGGATGGGGACCGAAAGTAAGGTATAAAGTATGTCTGGTCACAGTGCTCACTGTCTCTGTACTCCTCCTCACCCAGATCAAGACCTTCCACTCGCAAGCCTGCCTGTTTTTTTTTTCTGCATTCTTCTACCTTTACCTTTTGGTTCACGTTGCTCTGATTTGTGTGGGTCCGACAATGCAGGTTCCGTACCTCATCTACCTTATCATCATCCTGGCCGCCACCCTTGCCGTGTCCGCACCAGTCAAGCAGGTGAGCTTCCATCAAAGTCCCAATCGTGAGCCGTGTACTTCACTCACATCCCTTTCTACCTTCCCAGCCGCTGTCTCAAGACGACAAGAGCGCTCATTGGGTGTTGTTTAAGGCTTGGTGAACGTCTGCCCCTCGCTCGACAATTCACAGTCACTTCTTCGGCCGCGCTCTGCTCAACGTACTATCCTCTATCCTGCAAATATATGATCCGGTTTAAGTGCTCTTCTCGCATTCAGTAGGCTTGGGGCGATTGAGGCTCAGATTTTGTTTGTTAGAGGATCCTTCCTTGGGACTGACAGAACGCTGTGTCGTGGCTCGGACCCACTGCGCAAGGAAAAGGCATATAAGGACTGTCTCAATCCGTGTGCTTCGCCCCTCGCACGTTACGTCCCGAGCCCTCCAGAGAACCAGCGCCGGCCCTTCGCATTCATGAATTTGGCATTCGTTCTGACTTTGGGGACAGCATTACTCGCTGTCGGATGGGCAAGAGGCCATCCTCACCATCTGACACCCAGCTCCGACCACGTACCCACGCCAGCAGACTTTCGTGCCGAAAAAGGTTCCCAAGTTTGGCCCCACACCGAATCCTCCGTGAAGAGCCTGGGCAAGGATCTTCGTTACTCGTCAGGCAGTCAAGCTCTTCCGCAGCTGCGTCGAGAACGATCTGATTTGGCGATGACGCCACGTGCCTCGCCAGACACGAGAATTGTTGCGTCAATCATCTCGGTAGCAATCACTACAATCGTGACCATTCCGACGACTCTGGCGCTAACCAACCTCGTGAAGAACAAGGAGAAGCACCGTCACCAACAGGGCAGCTGATTTGGGATGGTGCAGCGACTCCCCCTTGCATCAGGCCGATCTGTCCCCAGAGTCGGCGAAACGTTTCGGTCCTTGAGAACGCTTTGCACACCACATTGTGATCGAGGTGTCCCGATGAATTTACGTCTTGTTGGCCAAATCAGGCACTTTTCTCCGCATGCTCGGCATAGAGTGGTCTGATAAAAGCCATTGTGGTAAATGATTGAAAACGCAGAACAAGTGTGATAGCAGTGCAAGCAAATTCGAAAGACGAAGGGGTAAATGGAGGAAACAGATGAGCCCACTGAATTTCACAGCATTCGGTGAATCTCGTCGTCCTGGAGGTCTGCGAGTGACTTGGCATCGTACACTTTGACCTCCTCGTCCTTGGAGCCGGCAAGGGTGTCGACTTGCCGCGAGACCGACTTGGCTCGGGAGAGGAGCTGCTCCCACCATGGGAACAGGAACTTGGAAGCAATCAGCTTGAACCAGGGAGTGAAAGCTTCAGCTATTGGATGCGCAAGAGAGGTGAAGTCCGATATGGATAGACGATGTCAGTTACGCGAGCCCGGCTGTCGAAAATATTGTAGACTCATTTGAGTCAGTGTTTGTCCACTCACGATCCAGCTCTTCCATTAGCGACTTCAGCTCGGCAGGCGTCACCCATTTGGTGTCGCACACCTCATTCAAGTTGGGTTGCAGGGTGACCTTTGCTGTGATGAACAGAATGTAGTCGACTGAAATGATGTCGCAAAATACAAGGCATGTGAGCTCAGCGAAGACGGGCGCGCATACTGTAAACTTGAATCACTCACTCTCGTGTTCGCCCCACAGACCATCGCTCGGTGCCAGGTAGTGAATACGGGTAAGGTATTGGAAATCGTCTAATGGGACCTGCGATGCCGGGATGCCGAGCTCGTGATCTAACTTTCGCTGAGCGGCTCTGCGCACACCTACAGAAAGATATAACACCACTTTGAGCCTAGAAGTGAGCAAGCAATGTGCATATCAGAGTTCATGCTCACCAATCTGCTGAGGCTCTTCCAGTTCACCCTTGATGGCAAGGGGATGCGAGCAGCAAGTGTTTGTCCACATGTTCGGGAAGGTGATCTTCTCAGGCGCACGCCGTTGCAGGAGCAGCTTGCCTGATTCTGGGTCAAAGAGGAAACACGAGAAGGCGCGGTGGAGTAGGCCCTGGTTGATGTTGGTCATAAGATGGCATTCCTTCTTGGAGCCGTCGCGGATGTACTTGTCGTCGTTGTCGAGGACGATGCAGCGCTCTTCCATGAGTCTGATCTGCTCCTCATCGTGACCGGAGAGCTCGACGTCGTTAGCGGCCACTGTTGCGGTTGTTGTAGCTGCTGAGGCGGACATGTCTGATCGATATCGAGTTGCTGGTGGAGCAGGTCGAACGATTTCAGGTGTTGGCTCTCGCGTTCTTGCGAGTGTTGAACTTGTTGGGTTGGAAGAAACGCTCCGGCGTCTCTCGGCCGAGAAGATGACCTGGCTCACGTGACCCAAAGCCTAGTCCGTCAGGAAGAAAGAGCGAATCGCAACCTTCTGGACGACATCAAGAACGAACCACAAGGCAGCGAAGGTTCAACCAGCTCGTTCAAAGACAGATCCTACCACGACGATGTCAGTAGACAACCAAGCCACCGCCGAGGCTCAGCTCGACCCATCCACAGCCATCGCAGACCCCACCGCGGCAGGTTCCAGCAGCGCCTCGCAATGGGTTGCCCCTTCCAGCCGACCAGAACACATACATCAGCTCATCTCAGGTGTTGGTGAGTAGCTCTGCAAAGCTGCACTGAAGATACACAGCGGCTGATCCACTTGACCCTGCTGTGCTTCTTCCCGCTCCTTGCAGATCGATACAACCCCCAGAACCTGGAAACACTGCACGACTACCTCGCCTCACAATTGGACAATGGCACATACGACTGCCTAGCGAACCTTGCCATTCTCAAGCTGTGAGTCTCTTTCGCTTTCCCTCACCCTGTCTCACTGCCGACTTTGGCAGCTGCCCCCGGTCCTCTCGCTCCTGCTTTGCGAAGAGTGACGACGGACAAGGATGAACAACATATACCATACTTATCTACATTATCGGAGGCATACGCCAAAGACCGCCAAACCATATTAGCTCTATCTGAACCTCCCCATCTCCTCTTACTTGCTTGCACGTTTTGCTAATGAGGATCTTCATATTGACATATTTTGTCTTCGATCCCTCTCTAGATACCAATTCAACCCTTCCGACTTCAACTACGTCGTGGTGATCAACATCCTCCTCAAGGCCCTCATCTCCGCCCCTCTACCAGACTTCCAACTCTGCCTCGCCCTTCTCGGCGAAGCAGCTTTCTCACCAAACTTTCCAGCCCAATCACAATCACAGGCGCAGAACAACGACGACGACGATGATGACGATGATGGTGACGGGGAGAAGAAGAAGGCAGCACCCTCGGCAGCGTCGCAAAACGCGCTCGCGGGAAACCTGACAGACCCTCTGATCCTCAAGCTGGCCAACCTGTCAAACTTGCTCATCACCGCCCGATTTGCCGCCTTTTGGGCCACATTTGGATCGGATTCAGAGTACGAGGAGGTGCGCAAGTATGCTGGTGATGTTGCTGGATTTGAGGAGGGCGTGAGGAGCGTAGCGCTGGAGGCGGTCAAGAGTGCGTTCAGAAGTATCAGCCAGGAGCGACTGGGAGGATACCTGAACCTCAAGGGTGAGTTTTTGCCTCCTCACAAGACGTATCCTTCCTCGTTGAGGGGGAATTCGCGACTGACACGGTCTCCGCAATGCATTGCAGGTCCCGCCCTCATCGAGTACATCAGCAAGCAGTCCGGCTGGAAGATTGAATCTGACAAAGTGATCGTACCTGCCAACGTCAACAACGAGATCAAGGCCACCGTCATCCGGGAGGAGCTTGCCTTCGATCGTGAGTTAGGAAGACAAGCCTCTTCTTCTCTTCACTCTGAGGGCTGACCAGCTCTTGGCGCGTTTTTTTTTTCTCAGAGTTCACAAAGCTGCTCGCGCAGGCCGCGTGAGCGCGCGGATCCGTGTGCATACATTGTTCACTCAAAAGGAGAACGCGCTGCAAGCAGTTTTCTACTCGGCCCTCGTCACCATCTCTGTATGCGTGGTTCTGCAATCAAAGGGCATATTCTTTGTATCAATTCTGTGGACACCGAGTCCAGGACGTGATCAGCTGAGCAGACCAGAGGCAACACTCAGACAGCAGCTCTCTGAATATGGACAACAATGGATACATGATGGAGAGGAATCGTGCATACATACAAGGAGGAGGTCCCGTCATTCAGGATGTCAAACGGGACGAGGGGTCGTGGGAGGATACCGATTTTGCGGGGGAATGGGGGGGAAGAGTCAATGTCGCCCAACGGCTTTTATCCGCACCCCTGAGCACAAAGCGATTGAAGCGGTGTGCATGGAAGATGGTGGAGGGACAAGTCCAAAGCGTATACCAATAAGGGGAAAAGAAGAGCTTCGTATGCGGGAAGGAGAGGGAAAACCATTCCGTTTTCGACATAGAGACCATCCAGAGAGTGTGTCATTGCTGTAAAAGCGCACGGAACGGGCCACCGGAGAAGGAAAGGGAAACCTAGAAACTGTCCTTTTTTCAAGTCGACGGAGCTCCTCCCGATCCCGGTCCGCCGGACGGGGTGTACACGTTTGTCCTCAACGCGCCCGGATTGGCTTTGTAGCTCTCCATCAACGAGCTCAGCGCGTTCACGCTCAGATGAGACGACGAGGATTGGTGGCGAGCAATTCCGGGCCGGGACTTTGCTGGCGTCTGTTGGACGGGAGAGGAGTCCAAGGAGGCGGAACCTCCGTTCGCCGTCGGCACCGCATCTCCGTTGGTGGCCAGATCGTCCGCAGGTGTGCCGGTGTATGTGGCATCGTTGGCGCTCGTGGGCCGTTGGAGCGACTTCCGACCAGAGGTCGAGGCGGAAAGGGAGCCCACTGCTTCTTGTGCCGCTCTCAAGCCACCCAGGGAAGACTGGCGTATCCGAGGCGTCAGCACGCTGGTCGGTGGGTGGAACGAAGCGAGCAATTCCTGATCCGTGTTCTGTCGACTTGCAGACGTCTGCGACACATCTCCGCCTGCAGCTCCTGAAGCATCAGCCGACAGTGGCGCTGGCACACCATCACCCACGCCCGCGCCAGGAGTCGTTATCGTCGAGGACGTAGCAGATGACGATGACGAGCGGTGCTGCATCGCCTTGAAAGCCGCAGCTGCCGAGCTGGTCAGACTGCCCGCCGCACTTCCCATCAAGCTGCCTTTCTTTGTCCGTGCATAAGCAAACTCCTCGTCCTCGTCCGCTTCGTCGTCATCGTCTTCGTCGGAGGAGGAGGACGTCTCGTCAGATGCGGCAGAAGACGGGATACCTCCGTCTGCCTTTGCATCGGCGGCAGTGGCGTCGGTGGCAGAGGAGGAAGTAGACCCGGAGGGAGGTGCAGGAGCAGCCTCGTCTCCGGGCTTGGTCTCTCCAACCACTGCATCGCCTACCTTCTGCGTCGTTTGCTGCTGATGACGTCTTGAGGACCTGCCTGAATGATGGTGGTGGTGATGTCTGCGTTCGCCGGTAGTTGGCTCGACCCGCTGTCCACGGACGTTGCCCATTCCAGCCCGCATTTCAGCATCCATTCGGTCCCGAGTCGAGGCGTCCATCTCCTCTCCTTTGCCAGCCAAGGCAGTGACACGAGCAGATGGCGCACCGGCTTGACCGGGCAATTTAGCATCTTCGCCTTCTTCCGTCTCGTTGCCAGTGTCTTCCGCGCCAGAGCTGACCCCACCGCCCTCGGCGATGTCCAACTGCTGTTGGAGACGCTTCTTGGCAGCATCAGCAACAGAAGCAGCTTGCTTCTCGACGGAAACATCGGCACCTGTCTCTGTTCCTGTAGCAGATGCGCCCGTGTCCGCCTTGCCATCAGTCTTGGTGCCTGCTGAAGCAGTACCGGCCGCAATTTCGCCGCTGGTGCCTTTGCTGACCCGTCGGGAGCTTCCATGAGGCAAACGGTGCCGTCGGCTCGCACCCCGTCTCGCCGCGGGTGAGTCCAGAGCCGTCCTCATGAAGTGCCTCGCCGATTGCAGTGCCTTGCGAGACGCGTCGAGGAACAAAAAGGCCTGGAAGACATGCACGCAGTCCTCGTAGAGTTCGTGTCTGACGCTGACGCCGGCGAGACTGGCCTTGTGCGCGAGTAGAGTGCCTTCGTCTCGGAGCACCTCGGCATCGCCGCACTGTATCAGGAGCGGAGGCAGACCGTGTAGGTCGGCAAAGAGCGCTGGATGGGCACAGAATGCATGCGGTGTCAGGAACGGAGGAGCTTCAGGATCTATGCGGGGTGAAAATGCATGAACACTCACGACTGGCGTATGGATGGGTCAGATACGTTTCAATGTTGTCTCCGAGATAGGCATGAACAGGGTTCATATGGTTTCCACTAGGTGGCATACTGAGGTAGTCATACTTGGAGTTTGTGTCCCATGAATCGCAAGAGAGCGTCAAGTCGACCCAAGGCTGTCCAACGAAAAACGAGATATGTCAAAACATGCGGGGCGAGTCTCACAAGAGCCGACAAAGCAATCACAGGACTTACACTAAACAGCATCGCTCCCGCGGGCAACTCGTACTTCTCATCCCTCAAGTAGCACAACAGCGCCAGCGCCAATCCTCCACCGGCTGAATCTGCACCCAGCACAATGTTCTGCGGCGGGATTCCCAGATCCTCGACCAGCCTGAACCAGCCCGACACACAGTCGTGCAGCGCACCGGGGAACTTGGTTCCAGGAGCCAGACGGTAGTTGATCGCGAAGACTCGACATTCGGCATATTTGGAGAGGGAGATGGTCAGGGGTCGGTGGGTGGCTGCGCTCATGACGAAGTAGGCACCTCCGTGGATATAGTATATGATCCGTTCGCGTTTTGGTTTGCCGCTGCCGGAAGAAGAAGGGTTGCGGATGGAGCCCGAGCGCGTGGGACCTGTTGCATTGGAAGACACATTTGGCTCCTTGCTGGTTGGTCTTCTTTGGAGGCCGGAGGAGTCGATAGAGCTCAACTTCTCGGTGGGCGAGGAGACTGCGTTCCCATTTGTGGCTAGGGATGTGGCAGAGGGGTTCGCGGATGCCGCTGAGAGAGAGGTCAAGACGTCTGCACCAGGCGGGGAGGGTGCGCTCTGACTGCGCTGACCGGGCGATGACGTCTTGGTTTCTGAGGCATTGGTAGCGGTCGTGCTGGAGGTTGCGGCAGTTGCGTCGTTACCGTTGGTCGCCGAGGAAGTTCCTGCAGTTGCAGATGATGGAGGCCCTGCTTTTCTCCACTCGGTCTGGAGTCGTTTCCAAGTGGACTTGGTGACGACCCACTCCGCGGTGAGCTCCCTCTTCCCGTCCTCCTCTGCATCGGAGTCATTCAAGAAGCCTCTCAGGTTGCGCTTCTTGACCCGGAAAGTGACGGGTGTGATGAGACCGTCCTTGGGCACGGGGAGGAGCGAGCCGAGGTCGAAAAATTGTTGGAGACCGCCAATGGTTGCGAATTCCGAATGCTGTCCGCAATCTCTCATGATTCTGGTAAAGACGGACATCTCTACGCCCCATGACTTCTTGGGTGGGCCATAGATGGCGTGGGAGGCAATGGCGGAGCCGATAGACATGGTTGTGGATGCGACGAGGGGGATGTATCTCCAGAGATTGCCTACGGTGAGTGCTATGGGTGAGGTGTTGGGCTGAGCTTGAGGGTTGATCCTGGCGGTAGAAGGCGTTGCGGTGGAGGCATAGTGACCGAGGATGTTGGTCAGTGTAGATGAAGATGAGGAGGACTTCTTCTTGTCTGGTGTAGCTGAGTTTGCAGTTGCTTGCGCAGCCTCTGCTACTTTCTGTGTCCCTGCTCGACCGTGTTTGGTGGAGGAGACGCCTGGGAGTTGATCTGCCTCAGCATTGGGAGGAGGTGGGACTCCCCCGTTGTGTGCTGCTGCAGCTGCCATCGTTGGGGATGGGAGGAAGTCTGCTACCGGATGCGATAGGAGATGGTTGTTGTCGTTGCTGACTCTTGCAGACGATGGGAGGTTGGTTGTTGTTTGGGATGGAGGGGAAACAGGAGTGAGGGTTTCCCTCCTCCATACGGTGTTTATGAGGTTGCTGCATGCAGTCACCAAGCATCATCGAATCAAACTCCTCTGGCTCCCTCCACCTCATCCCAACACACAGGGTCCGAGCACTGAGCAGCGCGGGGGTGAGTGGTGACCTGTCAGGCTGCAGCATTGCATTCATTCAATCGCCTGTCAGCAGCCATCACGCTTGGCTTCCTCTCTCCCCACAACGATCGATGCACGGCTCTCTCTCACACATTATTTGGTCTCTCATGGGTCTTTCTTGTTCTCCTGCCCTCGGCCAGACCCACAAATTGAATTGACAGCCTTGTGCTCCAACGACCAACGAACTTCCGCCTCACCGAGCTCACTCACTCACACACACACTGTGCTGAATGCGGGGCAGCGCGGGCCCGCAACTGCAAATCTCCGACGTCGACGAGGCAGACCATCTCGCATGAGCGATCCCGAAGGCAGGCTCCCCCCAGCCCAAATAAGCACCGGATCCCGACGAGCCGAAAAGTGAGGCGTCTCCTTTCCCCCCCCAGCAAAAATTGCAGTGGCCCGGAAGAGTGTGTGTGTGTGACGTCTGCTTTCTGCAAGATGCCTCACAAGGCTGCAGCAACGGGCACATTTCTACTGTTTTGAAGACGATGATGACGCCGACGAAGCTGATGCTGATGCTGCGGCCAGCTTGCGCTGTACCACACTGGGTAGAGGACAACTGTCCGACTCGGCATGCTCTCCCTGCTCTCGGTAGAATTGAGCACAGCATCGATAGAGCGCCTGGACCACATCTTCGCATTTACTGAGGTGAACAAAGCATTGAGAGAAAAAATCATCATGTAGAGAAGAGAAAGGCGGTCAACTCACTCCTGCTGGAAGCCATTCTTCTGAAGGCAGCTTTGGATCTTGCATGCCTCTGGATGACAGGCCGGAGTCGAGGAAGGGGGCATCTTGGGCGGCGGTTTCGAGTTCTGAGCCGGGCGGGACGATGGTGGTGACGGATATCGATCGAGTCGGAGGGTGCTGGTCCGGCAAAGAATGCTTGCTTACCCACCATCATATTCCTGTTGTCGCTTAGCATGACATTGTCCTCTGATATCCTCTCCTCACTCCATCTTCTGAACATGTCGGTCGCCACGGGAAGGACCTCCATCTCAGGGCATTGCCACGAAATCAGACACTGTCAGAGGGGTGAGAAAACGATCCATGAAGCTTCTGATTTTGAGGCAGTGTAAGATAGGTGTGGAGATACGTGGATATGAGTTGTGGTCTGCGTGTGGGAGTGTGAGTGGGTGTGTCTTCTGCTGGATCTCTTTAGTTCCAAAGACGGAAGACAAATGGGAAAGCGAAGCCAGGGATCCAGGGCAAGGAGTGGGAAGAAGGAGGGAAAGTGGGAGTGAAGAGAACAGTTACAAATCAATAAACACACAGAGAAGGGGCTCGATTTCGGCCCCTCGAATGTCGAGGGAGAAGACGAAGGAGTGGATGGGCGTGGGGGATCCGGGTTGATGCAGTCCAGATCCTCAGATAAAGATGGGTTGGGGGTGGCGAGAGTGTAGAACACGAGAGAAGGGCGAGCAGGCGAGCGAGCGACGGAGGTAGCGATGCTGAACAGATCCAAATTCGGCCAAATGAGGACGGGATAATAGGCAAGAGGGGGGGGGGGGG
>LAXH01000007.1:132920-156591 GCA_001006505.1 Tilletia horrida
GGCGCACGAAAGGAATCAAACGGCCGTCTCCCCATCCGCTCTGAACAAGGCTGGCAGGAGTGGAGAGGAGACCGTAGACGCGGGCCGGAAGGTGTGTTGGATGACCGTCGCTATTATGCCGGCGTCCCTTCCACCTTCGCCGTCCGCATACAGTCACCATCATCCGCCACCCCCTTTCCTACAGTCCCATTGTCCAAGACTGACTCCTTCCCCCCCCCAAAATCCACTGCTTGAAGACCTGCAAAATAAAAAAGTAGAACAAAAGTCCGTCCCTCCCCCTCAGATCCCGCTTTTGATGCTAGTGGTCGATGGTGCGGGAATGGTGGGCCGTGTGTGGCTTCTTGAGGACTGAGCAGTTTAGAGCAGAACAACGGCGGCACCGGCACCGATGGCGCCAAACAGGACGGCAGTAGCACCACCGAGGACCTTGTTGAAGCCCAGATCCGCACGTCGGAGAGCGGCGTTGGTCTGGAGGTCCTTGGTGGGGGCGGTCAGGGGCTGCTGGGTCGTGGGCAGACCCATCGACGACAGGTTGGCGTCCAGGCCGGGAACGGGCACGGTCCCAATGGTGGAGACGGGCACGTTGTAGGAGAAGGTGTAAGGGGTTCCGTTGGCGCCGGTTCCGGTGATCACTGTGGGCTTAGTCTCGCCTGCTGTGGAGTAGGTGGTGATGGGAGTGAAGGTGTTGGAGACAGAGTATGAGGGGGTGGAGAAGGAGACGGGCAGGGAGATGGTGGTCGAGTCGGAGCGGGTGGTCGCTGAGAAGCCGGATTGAGGAAGGGCCTGTTTACATCAACGCACAATGGAATTTGGAAGAGTAGCAGAACGAGAAGTCAGATTCTGCGATTGCGTGAGAAGAGGCGGGACGGGAGCAGAAGGAGAAACGCTTACCTGGGCGGATCCTGCAATGGCAGCGAGGGCGACGGCGAAGGAGACACGCATCTTTGATATGATATGGGAGGTGATGTTAAAGGAAGGTGAGGAGGAAAGGAGAGCGAGGGGCCAGAGGATGGAGGATGGGAAGTGAAGGATGCGAGGAGACAGAGGATGGAGTCGAGGATGGCAAATGGCAAGAACACAGAGGGGAGACTGGGCGGGGCACTGTAAATCTGAAACCTTTGGTCTCCTCAATGTTTTGTAATTGACAGCTGTGGGGAAGATCCTTGCATTACAACAACTTGTAATCGCCTGCACTCGCGCGTTTGTTCGCTCCCCTCTCACTTTCTCACGTGTCTTCGCTTCACTTGCTCACTGCGCACTGCTCACAGCTCACACCAGGCAGCATTCACTCGGTCGCGAGAGGCAAAGCAGCGCTCAGATTCAGACGACGATACATATGTACAAGACTGGCAACAGGAACAGGGACGGATGTGTGTATGAGATGCGGATCCACGAATGGTGAGGGAGAAACCATGGCAGCCATATGTCACGAATAGAAAGTCCTTTCGTCTTTGCATCATCGTCCTTGTCTGTCTACCGGTTCCAGCTCAACAGGCTCAGGTCACCCAGCTTCCGGGGCTTGATCAGGTGTCGAGCGGTGAACAAGACACCCAGCAAGATGCACAGTCCTGCCGTCGCAATGTACGTCAGGCCCAGGAACGGATTCCGCCCACCGACCCAAGACGACGTAGAGAACACAATCGACTTGGTGCCCTTGAACATCGCCACCGGGTAAGCTGGAGAAAAAGCGGGCGCCATGGTCAGCAAAGCCATCGAGGCTGGGAGAAGCGAAGGATGATGACTCACTGTCAAAGATGGTAATCTTATATCTGCCTACTTCCATCGGAACCGAGTCCTGCCGCTTGTACAGCTTCCTGAACGTAGGCAGACCAGCCGGCTGCATCCACACCATGAAATGCTCATCGTCTACTGGATTGAAAATCGTGGTATCGTACCCGTTCGGGAACGAGTACGGCGTGACCGCACCCGCAGTGAACGTGCTCGAGTTTGAGCGCCAGTACGGCGGAGGCAGGACCGTATTGTTGCCAGGAGTGTATGCGGGTGCGCCGTACTTCTTCTTTGTGCCTGGCCAGATGATGTTCTTTTCCGACATGGTGTAGGTCAGGTCTGGTTGGTTTGCTGGTCGCCCAATCATGATGGGGTCCGAGATGGTATCTTGTACGGTCAAAGTCAGGCGATCAGTAATCGAGCGCGATGATGGGCCAGCGGTAATGCACAAGTACTCACCATTGAACATGCTGTTGGCGATCAGACCACATGGGTAGATCGGCAGACCCGTAGGATCGTCCCGTCCCAATGGCTTGCAGTTGCCATCCTTCAGATCCTTGTTCGACACAGCCTTGCCCAGCAGCTGATCCGTGTCGATGCTTTTCACATAGCGCCGGTGGTTCTGGTAGTAGTTAGTCAGCCTGTAGTACAGGAACACACTCGGGCCCAGTTGAACGGGCACGCTGAAGTAAAGGTTGCACGCGAATCCATTTGGAGAGGAAGAATTGGCGACGTACTCCCATTGGGGAGGGGTATAGTTGGTTGAGGCCATGTTCGGCAAGTTGAATGCGTACTTGCCCGCCGGGATGGTCTCCGGTTGTCCTTGGCGCGGCGCAGTAGCTGCACAGTCGGTGTAGTCGATCCTGAACTCTCGTACCTGGGTAGAATAGTAGTACAGCACCGCCCCGATGGGTGCGCAGACTAGGCCGAGCAGGAAGAGGGTAGGTAGGACTGAGCGAGGGGTGAGGATGGGTTGCCAGGCCCGGATCCGCTGTTGTCGGAAGGCAGTATTGGCAGGTTTCCTCGAGGTAAAGGGCAGCTTCCGCTTCTTGGTGGCGCCGGAGTCGTCTGCTCCTGCGCTGCCGTCGTTGTCATCTCTCCGTCCCTGAGCTGAGGACGAGGAGCCAATGCCAAGGCCAGGAGCCATGGCAGATGCGTCTGTGGTTGCTGGATCTGGATCCATGGATCCTACCGGATTCCTCCTGAAGATCGCCATTCTCACTGATGCTCTTGATGACGCCTGTTGGAGGATCGTCGTGGTTGGGTCGTGAGAGGAAGGGAGTTGAACGTCGATGTCAACCCACCGAAGAGGAGGCCAATGCTGCCTTGCGTTCTTGGATTCTCTCGGGCCGCTCAGCTTGCATTCAGCCAAAGGCAGTGCCCTCCACATTGACCCTGTGTTTTCCCACGCTCTGTTCACTCCGCTATACAATCCATCTTGAGATTCCTTCTTGTCGCGACCTGACATTGCTGGCCCACGCATACACTGCAGTCATGGCAGTCGCAGCCGCAGCACCGAACGGCAGCCATGTCGACATTCACACTGGCGAGACATTTCGCACCAAGAATGCGAAGAGGCGAGCGAAGAAGAAGGCCGAAAAATCATCCGTCACCGTGAAACAAGAAGATGACGACGGGCAGCACCAGGAGGAGGAAGATGTCAAACCACAAGATGAGCAACAACAACAAGACAGCATCATCGACCAGATGGAGATCGACACTGAAGATGCAGCATTCCAAGCAGTAGCGGACGTATTTGCCAAGTTCAAGCAGGTGGAAGAGCAAGCTCAGGCGCAGCAAGATGAAGCAGCGAACGACGACTATAACAATGGCAAGGGTCAAGTCATATACTCTGATGACGAAGACGACGGCGAAGGCGATGAAGACGAGGACGGCGCGCCAAAACCATTGTCCAAACGCAAGCAGCGTCAACTACAACGGCTGACCGTTGCCGAGCTCAAGCAGCTCGTTGCCAAGCCGGAAATGGTTGATGGTGTCGATATCACCTCGCCCGATCCTGAACTGCTCGTCTTACTAAAGAGCACGCGCAACACTGTGCCTGTACCTATCCACTGGCAGCAAAAGAGGGAATATCTCGGGAACAAGAGAGGTATTGAGAAGGCTCCATACCAATTACCATGTGAGTGTCCATCCACTTTCCTGATTGAGAGGCAGGAATTTGCTGATCCCCTTTTTCGTCATCTGCCCCCAACAGCCTATATCGCAGATACCGGCATTGCAACCATCCGAGAGTCTCTCAAAGAGAAGGAGTCCGAGCAGACCCTCAAATCCAAGACCCGGGAGCGCGTCCAACCGAAGATGGGCAAAGTCGACATCGACTACCAAAAGCTCCACGACGCCTTCTTCCGCTTCCAAACCCCACCTGCTAACATGTCGCGATACGGCGAGACGTATTACGAGGGCAAAGAGTACGAAACCAAGCTCTCGGCTCGAAGACCGGGCGAGCTCAGTCAAGAGCTGAAAGAGGCACTCAGCATACCGCCGCTTGCTCCTCCGCCGTGGCTGATTGCGATGCAGAGGTTCGGCCCACCACCGTCATATCCATATCTGAGAATTCCTGGACTGAATGCCCCCATCCCACCAGGAGCTCAATGGGGTTTTCATCCTGGAGGATGGGGTCGAGCGCCGGTCGATGCCACGGGCGCGCCGCTGTATCCGGGCGTGTTGGCCTCGCAGGACGGAGGAGCCGATGATCCAACGAGCGATGAAGCCCTGCGCGCAGCCGGCTTTGACCCATCCGAGGTTGTCAGAGAACGGTTCGGCGAGCTCGAGCCAGAGGAAGATGACGACGAGGACGATGAAGAGGATGAAGATGAGGAAGAAGGAGAGGGAGGAGATGGTGATGAGGAGATGGCGGATCAATACCCAGCCGGAGCGGATACTCCCTTTGGACCAGGTCAGGCAGGCTTACAGTCGGTCACGTCCACCGTGCCCGGCGGACTCGAAACTCCAGATTTCTTCGATATCAGAAAAGATGGCAGGTCTTCGACGGTTGCTGGACCGTCGGAGGAATCATCAGGTCCCCCTGCTGCGAACAGGAGTCTGTACCAGGTGATCCCAGAGAGGGAGACGAACATTCGGGGTCTCATGGGCTCGGAACGAGGGTACGAGTTTGCACCTGGGTCGGGCGCTCCTGCTGGCGCGCCCGTTCTAGGTCAGGAGGAGACGAGAAGGGTGAGTTCTGTCCTGTCATGAGACTGAATAAGCTGAAACGGCGCAGACTGACTCTGGACTCTGTGATACCGCTTCCCATGTCTATAGAGAAGAGGAAACGGATCCACAATCGAACTCGCCCTCGACCCGACCGAGCTCGAAAACATGTCGGAAGCCGAGTTGCAGGCGCGGTACGACGCCGCCCGAAGATCGGCGCTGAGCGTGCCCGGTGGAGCAGGCGGAAGCGGCGGTGAGGATGTGGCCCTGCTGAGGGCCGAGCTGCAGCGCAAACGAGCGGCGACGGAGGCCAGAAGGAGGGGCGCGGGCGGGAGAGAGGGCGATGTTGGCAAAGAGGGCAGGTTCAAGTTCTGATCGAGAATATTGAGTCGATATCTCTTCTGCCTTGTGGGCTTTCATCCTCCCTTGGAACCTTCATCACCCTCACTTTTCCTGCCTAGCATCATCATCATCATCATCATTCGCAATCGCATCTTTGTCGTTCCCATCTGAACATTCTTGACTCGAGAGGAGAAGAAGGACTACGTCTAGATAGATTTATGTTGTGACGAGAGGGCCCGTACAAAAAGCAAAGTGTGGGAAAGGTGAAAAGAGAAGCCACAGGGTAGCAAAATAAACAAGATTGAAAGCGAAGGTGACATAAGTAAAGATGGAGTGTGACTACTGTTCTCGAAGCCCGGCGCCCTCCCCCCTAGTGATGCTCGCCAAAAAGTATGGATCTGTGAAAGATGGTTGATGTTGGACCCGCGGCCGCGCGGATCCATGACTCTACCCGTGTTAGAGGGTTGTGGAAGAATGCTCGCTCCTTCGACTCCATCTCAGCGCCGAACACGCCGCCGATGACATCGAAGATAGCATCTGGGTTCAAGCCCTGGGTCCTTTCTCGGTGGACGCTTCGGTCTCCCCACGAGGTCCCTTGCCCGAGTTGGCACTCCGCCTTCTCCCGAGCGGAGCCGTCATCGACGAAGAGGCAGCAGCACCCGCACTTCCGCTGGCCACCCCTCTGTTGCTGTTGCTGTTGCCGTTGCCGTTGCCGCCCGCAGTGTTAGTCTTCGCTGGCGGTCGGACATAGTCACTCGCGTCCGTGTCCGTCTCACAACAGCCATCGCATTCGCACTCGCTCGGATGGTCCATCCAAGACCCGTCATCGTCATCATCCTCTTCCTCATCTTCTTCCTCCACTCGGTTCCCTCCCCCTGTGCTGGCTGGCTGTTGGTGTTGGACGGATAGCCGGCGAGAGGGTGGAGGTGTGGGCGGGAGTGATCGAGGCATCTCTGTTGAGACCGGTACGGAAGACGCGACCATCATCATTGAAGGCAATAGCGCATGTCCACCACCGACCTGTGCACTGCCAGCAAGTGCATTCGTCACCCCAAACGGGTTCGTCAGTACGGAGACTGCCTGTTGATTCGGTGTCAGTGCAATCGAGGGCATCGCTGCTGTCGACATTGGAGCAGACGTGCCTGGGACCACTTCTGCCGCTGACATCAAGATGCCTGGAGGCACCTGACCCGGGTAGCCCGAGTTGGGACTTGTCTGCCAATTATATGTCGGCCCCGGACCGCGAGCCCGAGTCTCAAGATTCGCATTACTCTGCTGTTGTTGGAGACGCAGCTGCTCCTCTTCCTCCTCATCGTCGTCCAGTCCGCCGTTCAAGCTGAAGACCAGGTCCGGGTGCGTGTCACCCCAGTCTTCCTGCACCACGACCAGTTGACGCTCGGGCATAGGTGGCGGTGGCGGTGGGACGCAGAGGCGAGGATGCTGGGGCATGTTGGCGCAGTGATAGTAAGTTGTGTACGGCTGCTGGAACTGTTGCGGGTAAGGCGTGTAAGTCGGCAGTAAGGTTTGTTGCCGGTACTGCTGCATGGGAGTCAAGAGCTGTTGCTGCTGTGACTGCTGAGCTCCTGGACCCTGCGGCCCTGCTTGCTGCGCTGCTGTAAGCTGTTGTAATTGCTGAGATTGATGTACACTTGCGTTCTGCGGATGTTGAGGAATGCCGCTCGCATTCATGGCCTGAATCAGGACAGCATCTGTAGGCGAGCTGGGGTCGGCACCGGCGGAAGCCGGACCAGCGGGCATGGGCGCCGCTCCCTGCATCGTTGTGAGCTGTGGCAACAACTTCTGGTGGATACCAGGCATTTGATATGAAGCTCGCTGATTAGGACACACCGCAGGCCCGCTTCCAGCTTCTGTCGTCACGCCACCGATGGTAGGTCCAGGTTGAGATTGGAAATGTAGCGGTTGAGGCGTGTTTGAAGTCGACATCGAGCCCAACGCCCTGCGACTTGGTCGGTTCGAGAGGGGTCCAGGCGAACTGATCCCGGTGCCTGTTGCTCCCGCTGTTCCCGGAGCACCACATCCAATCACACCTGCGACAGCGACATTATCAAGTGGTGATGCCACTGCTGTGGCCGCCGTCGCCATCGCAGCAGCCGCTGCTGCTGGCACAGCTGAAGGCGGGAGGTGGGGTGCTTGAGCTTGTGGTTGATGGGCTGAAGGCGGCGATTGCGGCTGTTGAGACGTAGGAGATGTCCCAGCCACGCCACTGAAACTCATGGACCTTTGGACCCCGTAAATGTTCGAGATCTGTGAGAACATCGGCTGAGAAGTCGTTGCATTGGCATCGGCAGCGGCAGATCGCTCGATCGAGGTCGGCTGCTGTTGTGGAACGGCCAGATTTGACCCTTGTGCCGACCCCGCAGTGCCACCGCCGCAGGCAGCATTTCTTTGATTGATGTTGACAAATTGCTGTTGCATGAGCAAGAACTGTTGCTGTTGTTGAAAGAACAGTTGCTGAAGCTGGAGTTGTTGCTGAGGAGTGAGTGGCGAGGCACACGAGTTGGGATCTGGCGATTGCAGGTGCATATATGGGACCGCTTGGCCATTTGGGCCAGCACTGACAGCAGCAGGATTGTAATTGTAGCTGCTGACATGCTGTCCATTGGTCGTGTGCAGACTCGGCCGTCGTACAACTGCGAACCCACTGCGGATTACTCCTGCAGGGACAGGTGTGGCTACAGGACCGTAGGTATAGCCGGTCGCTCCATTACCGCCACCGCCCGTTGGAGCGGCAGTGGGAACGTGCGGCCCAGCTGCACCTGCACCTCCCATGCCCCCACCTCCCGCGACAAGATCTTGCTCGAGACAGCGTCTGAGGTTGACAAAGATGCGACACGCGTAACCTGCTGAGAAAGCAACGGCCAGATTCAGTACCGCAAGTAGATGATTGAGTGCGACGGTAATCCGGAGTCGGAACCGGACAATCAGGGCGAGAGCGGCGGAATAATCGTGAGTGTTGGGAAACTCGGATTGGAGGATGGCGTAAATGAGAACTATGGGGAGGAACAGGGCTACTGTGAGCACCCAGTAGTAGAATGAGTCACGGAGGTACAGTCGGAATGTCAACCCTGCCCTCCAGAGCTCTGGGTACTGGGAGCGATATGCAATAAGGTAGCGAGCGATCAGGAAGAAGCACAGGGTCGAAGAGAGGAGAGGTAGGAAATCTGCGACACAGAGAGATAGGGGGGCCCTGCTGAGTCAGTACTGTGTCTGACCTTCAGCAAAATTCAGGCAGAAGCAACTCACAGGGAAGGAGAACTACAGTGACTGGAATGTTGTAAACAGGCGTTCCCGCCACACAGAAGCGGGTGCCGTCGTGAGGCGAGGAGGTACCGACGCCGACGACTTCGATTAGGAGCATAAGCTGGAGCGCGGCCCAAAGAGCCCAGAGGATCGGCTTCTCAAATGGTCGTTTGAATTTGTGCAGTGCCAGAGCTCGAACCATGACAATGGCGCCACTGCCGCTGAGGGCAAACATGTTGAAGATGGATCGGAATCGGCGGGTGACGGAGCAGTTGCGATCAGGGATATCCCATTGGGTGGGTGAGCCTTCCTCGCCGACTCCAGAGTTGGCAATGGTGAGCACCATCAGACTGGTGATCGCGGCTCCAATGCTGCCCAGGCGGGCGAGGACGTATGCCCATTCTGGACCGTTTAGGGGCTGGTACGTGTACAGCCAGGCGAATCGGGGAATCTGGGTAGGGATTGCCCATTCGGGGATTGACCTGGCTCCAAAGTCTGGTTGAGGCTGTGAGGTGCGCCCTTCGAGGTGCGCATCTTGGTCGACTATGGTGTGAGTATTGGGTGATCCGTTGCCCCTGCCCGGGGTGCTGGCTGTGTCATTTTCGAGGGCAGCAGCTCTTGCTGAAGCGGGGATAGATGCCGAGTCTGAGTTGTTCCCCACTCCCTCGGGTTGTTTCTCTGCTCCAGGCCTTGGCGACGAGGAGGTGGAAGCAGAGGAGGATGACTTGCGAAGCCGGCGGGAGAAGAAATAGCCGAGGGTGGGTAGTTTGGGAATAGGAGACGAGAGTCTGGATCTGGACTTGGATTTGGAGGAAGACTTCTTTGCAGTGGGAGGCTGGGCTCGAAGGTGTCGCTGTCGATGTGCTTGTATGCGATTTTCGATTCTGGTGTAGATGTGTCGATGCAAGAAGGCGAGGAAGGGGAACAAGATGCGTGGCCAGATGTCGACGAGTTCCCACTCGATGTGGTAGGACCATTCGGTGAAGACGTAGCCGAGAGCGAGGGAGGCAGTGATGAGGATGTCTTCCTGAGAAGTCAGGGCCTTGATGATGTAGGCTCTGTCTTGGCCAAAGGCGAAGAAGTAGGAGTTGTCGAGGGACATCTTGTTGGCAAATGGGCTGGCTAGCTGATGATCCCGAGAGGGGCGGTTGGTTCCTTCTTGGGCCTGCTGGTGGTGACTTGATTTAGTCCATGATGATGATCATCATCCTTGGCCAATGGAGGTAGATGGATGCCCTTCCAACGATCGAGGAAGGAGTGGTGGGAGCCAGCCAGCTAAAGGGCAGGTGCCGAGATGAGAGGGAGGCAAACAGCCAGAGAACAGGACAGCACTGCTGTTGATGGTGGGACGGAAGACTGAGA
The DNA here is from genome assembly GCA_001006505.1 of Tilletia horrida. NCBI lineage: Eukaryota > Fungi > Basidiomycota > Exobasidiomycetes > Tilletiales > Tilletiaceae > Tilletia > Tilletia horrida. The sequence continues at coordinate 142,785 of LAXH01000007.1, forward strand.
GCAGAGGCGGGCCAAGGGTTTGGAACCTTGCTCGTGACAGGCTTAAGTCCGACGACCGGGAATTATGTAAGCACCATGCGACACACTCCCTCTTCATCAATCCATCCGTATGGCTGGTGCCTGGTGGGCGTTCAAGTGGGCGGCGTGGCTACTACGTGCGGGTACAGAAAGAGATGGCTATGAAGGTCACAAGCAGTGGAAGCAGGAGAGGAGTACAGATCTTCACACGGTGACATCAGCCTCCATGCTGACACTTGTTGGCGCAGGCGGAGCACATGGTATTCAAGACGTCGGCGTCGTGATTTTCCCCCCGCTTCAAAGCTTGGACTCGGTGCCGACATTCTTCTCCAGCCACTCTTGCCATTCCTTTGCTCCAAAGCTTGAGGAAATGTCCGACACCAGCAGGCCGTTGAATGTCACCGACGGTGTGACGTGGATCGAGTTCTGACGGCCCATCTTGACGCAGTACTTGAGATCAGGGATCACCTTGCTGCCCGCATTCCCATCGCCCTGGACCGTCAGCAGCGCTCGCACATCGTCCGCCTTGGCATTCACCGGCTTGTCTGAGGCAGAGACCGTGCTCAATGCCTCTGACACAAGCTTGGACAGCTCGTCCCGGATTTGCTCAGCCGTCTTGTCCTTGGCGGGCACGTCGAAGAATGTCTTTTGTTCCCGCATCAGCGCAAGCGAAGTCAGCCAGAATCCGTTCTGTTTCACATCGTCGGTGGATACGGCGGGTGAAAGCTGGGTGCTCGCCAGTGCGGCTTCGTGTGTGTAGGTCGAAGTGGCATGCCACGGCTGAGGAATCGGTCGGATCACCAGCTTGACTCGATCCTGGTACTTGGCACCCTGTCCGAAGATCAAGGGGAACACATGCTCTTGCAGGCCGAATAGTTGCTTTGCAGAGAAGGGACCTGACACAGTTCCAGTTCGCGGTCAGGTCAGAGGTCACCCACCATCCAGGCCCTCGAGTTCCGTGTCTGGTAATTCATAACTCACAGACGTAATCTAGCCAGAACTCGAGGGTGTGCTGTGCAGTAGCCTTGCCCAAGGCGAGGGATGCGAGATTCGGAGGCAGAGCCATGTCTATGTCTATCGCTAAGAGAGAAGTCTTTCTTCTGCTGATGAAAGGGAAGATGAATGAGTGCGGTGCTGAGTGAGTGTTGACGCACAGACGTGAGTGAGGGATTTCGTTGCGCCATCCGCGATCGTCATCACACAGCCGGACAAAGGGAAGCACACAGTGCTAAATCAACAAGGAGGGAAATGGAGCAAGCAGAGTCTGAACAACTTTACGTGTTGAACTGCATTGCAAAGTGAGGATGGCGAGGTTACGTTGGGAACGACGATTGTCCATCCATCGTGAGGCCTCAGTCCACAGCTCCCCGTACCGCCACCCGCTTCTGGCGGCTGTCGCTACCATCACCCGCCTCCTTCACAGCTCTCGGCGCTGACCGCTTCTGCTTCTTGCTCGCCGGCACATCCTCCCCTGCCACCATAGCAGGAGCGTCCGAGGCACTGCCATTCGTCCGGGTCGCTGCTGTTAACTTTGTCTTGACTTTCGCGGTCGATGCAGAACCCAGACGAGCATTCATGCTCGTCAACTTGTTTTGTGAGTTCTGAGCAACTTTGCTCCCGTTTCGAGCCGGTGTTCCCCGGGCACCTGCCGTGTTGCACGTCCCGAAAAAATCGAGCCCGCCCGGTGGTACCTTGCTCGCACTGCTTGTTGCACTGACCATCTTTACGATCCGCACAGGATGTGGTGAAGAACTTCCGTTGCTGTCTGTGTTAGGACCTATCGTCGTCCTGTTCCCGACCCGCTTCAAAGTCGGCGACTGGTCCGATGCGGGAGGCGAGCCACCCGACGCAAAGATGCGTGGTTGAGGTGCCCCTGCAGCGGCACTGCTTCCATGTGAGCTTGAAGGTGGCGAGGAGAAGATGATATTTCCTGCCTTCCTCTTCGTCCCCGCGAATATGCTGGAAGAAGTTGCACCAGGCGGAATCATGCCGATACTGCTCCTCCTCTTCTCCCGACCCTTGTCGGCGGCACGTGCCAGCATCCCTTGGCCCTGTGAATTTGCGCCGGCCCTTCCATTCCCACCCAGACCTCCGTTTGAGACACCGTACATCCCTGATGTCCATCGAGTCTTAGAGAGGCGTATAATAGGTCGCTCTGACACCACAATCTTCCGGTCTTCCTTCGCTGCTTGCGCCGATGCATACCGAGATTTGATTCGTGAAGCGACAGCTGCTTTGTGAGATTCAGCGGCGTCGACGGTGTCCTTTATTCGGACATGACAACGCAGACAATACGGATGAAGAAGGGTCAGCATGGCCGATGCAAGTATGCGGGTCCGACGCCTGGAGACATACCCGATAGAGAGTTCTCCAGCTCTTCGGTTCTTGCAATCTACCCGCTTCAGCGTCCTTTCGAATTTGAACGAAGTCATTGAAGCACAGACGTTTCCAGAGCGCTGTGTTCGAGACGATGACGAGGAGAAGGGTGGTCAGCAACCGTAACCGTGTCCATCAGATTGAATGCTCCTGCTGGCCCTGAAATCGGACTCACTTTCAGCGTCAGGAGCGAGATGCTGCACAGCCAAGGAGAAATGGAGGAGGTAGGGGAGAGGATGCATATGAGTTACGACATTTAAGGCAGTGCTTCCTCTCGCATGCCGATGCTCACAGGTGAATGCTCTAGGATTTCGGCGAGCTGCTCAGCCTGGCATTGTTCCAGGATCGGCTTGGCCATCGAGAAGGACATGTATCCTAGATCGCGCACCTCTGCATGCGCACAAGGAGGAGTGAAGATATAGTGAGAACCAAGGACAATGGATCAGCTTCTGTTCCGCCCCTGCCTCGATTCGAAAACAAGGGCAACAGCTTTTTGATTCACTCACGATGCAGGTTCCGAAAGACGACTGATGGCACACGAGGACCGGCGCAGCAGCGCAAGCGCAAGCGTGCAAAGGATGGGAGAGAAAGAACAGAGATTTATGGTTTTCAGTGATCGCCCTGGCAAAGATGAGAAAAAGTATGCTGGCATGCATTGATCTGCACTCACTGGAAAGACACAAGCTCTTGAGGCTCGGGATCGACCGCGAAGCCGAGCTTGAGCTCACGGAATCGACGGGATTGATCTCTTGGTGCGGAGGCGCATAGCTAGAGGTGGAGTTGGACCCGGCTGCTCTGACAAAACTGCTCCTCGTCCCAGGAGGCAGGGAAAGGCCCACGACGCCCCTTCGGATCCCAAAGGCAGGTGCTACCGTCTTCTTGACCGCAGCATCGGAACCTGCTGGACCCGAACCAGGCACGACGTCCAGCTGCCAGTCCGACTTGTCCTGTTTCGACCCGCCTTCAGTGTTGCTGGCCGCTGTGTTGTCTGATGAGGCTCCAGCGCCTGGAAGGTAGCCATCTGGTGAGGGGCTGCGGATCCAGTCCTTCATTCCGCTCTATGCTGCTGCGCAGCTTGCACTCGATTACTTCGCACCGCCTTCTTTCTTCTACCGTCGTTCTCGAGGCTGCGCTGTTGCAGAGTCAGGTCCACTGTCCGTTGTTGTCAAGTCTTGATCGATGCTCTCGAGACGGTTGGGGAATGAGGTCGCCGGGGCCCAAGCTTCTAGGGAATGATTTCTTAGTGTGCCTCTCTCGCAAGCGGGGAACTGCCTCTGATATCCCGCGCTTCAGCAGAGTGACTGCGCGCGGTGTCCAGAGGCCAGGAAGCCTTGATTCTGTGCTGAGTCTGGCCTGTCTTTCTCTTCCTGTTTGACGCGCTTTGACGTGTTCGCATGCGCGGCGCGAAGGTGGACAAATTTTTGGGACGCTCGCCTCATCATGTGAACACTACTCTCCCCATACTCGTCTCACAGCATTCAAAGTACAGAATAGCGACGATCTGAAAATGTTCTCACATGCTCTCATGCTAATTAACTGAGCATGTAAGGCTGCTCAGGCGCAGAAGCTCTTCGTCTTCTACAAATAGGAGTGTGTAGCTGACAGGGGCTCAGCGAGAATTCGGGCCAGCCATCTGTGGAGGCCGACATCACTCCTCGTCCCGATAGTTGGCCATGGGATCCTCGAACTTGTTCGCCTGAGACCTTCTGTACGCTTCCATCTGCTCCTCCGAGACCTCGTCAGTATCCCCTTTCCCAAACTTGCTCCGATTCCGCCCAGCCTCGTTGATCGCAGCTGCCGCTTTCAACCCGTCCGGATCATCATCGCCATCCTTGCCCGCTTTTCTTCTCTGCTTCTTAGTCGACGATGAAGTTTTGGTGTGCTTAGAAGAAGAGTGTCTCTTGCTCCTACTTGACCGCCGTCTCCTACGTCGCGAATCGTCCGAGTCGCTGTCGAATTCAGAATCGTAGTCGGATGATGCGGATGACGAGCCTGTGGAAGAGTAAGAAGACACCGAATCGGACCGTCTCCTCTTCTTCTGATCTTGTTTGCCGGATGACGAAGATTCCATTCTCTTGGAGGAAGCTGCGGGTGCAACGCTCTTGACTTGGCTCGGACCAGCGGAGGAGGCAGCTGCGATGCCGGCTTCACCCGTACAATACGAGTTCGGCACGGTACTATGACAGCACCCATAGCCCCACTCTGCCGATCCGATATCATACCAGGATCCCCAGACCGCGGTGTGGTTGTTTTCGTACACTAGGAAATGAGAGAAGGATAAGGTCAGCATACATGCTAAATTCATTATACTTTGGCACCACAGGTGAGTGGCACTCACCATCCTCGTCGTATTTGCTCTTCGCTTTGACTCTTTGTGCACCTTTGATGACCTGCCCGGAACGCGAGTACTCGACGTAATTCTCTGTCTGTCCCGTCAGAAGCTCCTTGGGAACGCTGTCGAAGTGCTCCGCGCCACCGTACTTCTCTAGAATCGATCCCTTTGTGCTCTCCCGGAGGACATCCCGCTTCTTTTGGAATTGACGGTACTGAATCTCGTTCACGGTGGGGTTGGCTTGCAGGTGAAGGTCATTGCCCCGCGATTCGGCTTGCCAGGCGAACAGTTGCAGCTTTTGCATGGCGACACTATCACCTTGACCTCGAGCAAAGTTATCACCAGCGAACTCAGCCTGAATCGAAGATCACAAGTGTGAGTCAGTTAAATGATCTATCTGGCAGCAAAATGAGCACCCAAACAGTGGGTACTTACATCTTCCGGCCGAACACTTGCATCAGGGGCCTCACGCATCGAGCGCGTCTTGGGATCGTAGTATGCCGACTCAGGGTTGAGGTTATAGAGGTACTTTGCTCTGTCCTCACGAATGCGCAAATTCCGAACCGTAATGCGTTTGTTGGTGTCGATTTTCTGACCAGGCATATTTGCTTTGTCCGCGTACTTGTCTTCGTCCTCATCCTCGTCGTCACTCGAGCCGAAATCATCGTCGTCGTCGTCTTTTTGATCATCGCCATCTTCTCCTTCTCCTTCCTCTCCATCGGCGCCCTTCTTGACAGCTTTGCCTTTGCCCTTGTTGGCGAGCTTCTTGACCGTGGATAGATCAGCAGTTGATGTCTGTTGGTCGATTTCCTCCTCTCTCAGGCGTCGACGTTCCTCCTCAACCGCCTCGTACTGCTCCACAACCTTCTTGTGCTGGGAGGGATCGTACCCATTCCACCTGTCTCGCTTCGCATCGTAGTCCTTGTCCAGTCCCTCAATATCTACGATCACCTCGTCAGCGGCAATATTTTTGCCAGTCCACTTGGCTCCCTTCTTGCGTGGACGTTCAAGGCAATCTTTGGTCTTGTGTGAAATGGCTCCGCAATTCTCGCACGCACCAGCGCGGTACTTGGTAGCAGCTGGGCCTGCACGCTGGCCGCGGGCATACCACTTGTTCATATCCGCTCGCACGGGCTCATCAGCCTCTGGCTTGCGCTGATGCCGAAGCGAAGGTCTTCCAGAGTCAAGATACCATGGCGCCTGTGCCATAAAAGCTGCAGACCCCAAACAGGAGGTCAGAGCCGCTTCATTGAGCCGGACAGAGGGAAAGAGAGGACTCACCAGGAATATGAGGATTGATGTCCCTTCCTTCCTCATCGACTTCGGCCGGAGCCGTTCCTGCCTTTCGGGCAGCATCGAGGTCCTTCTGCCTACGGTGCTCCTCACGCGAGAGCTTTCCAACAGTCGACATCTTGACAACGCTCCACAGATATCTGAGGCGATCCAATGCAGCGAGTTGATCGTCCTTGCGATCCAAGTGATGCTGTTCATAAGATTGAGGCAAGCTGGGCGCTGAGCCTGGGATGTAATTCTCGGCCGACAACAGATCGGGCATGATTCGTACGAGACTGCGATTTCAGAAGAAACAGTGACTCGGAGCATGGTCCCGCACCACCAACAAGCCGCTCTCCCAACCACCTCGTCTGTAAGTCGTTCAACAAGATGCCAACAGTCTCAGTCGACCAACAGCGCTTCCTGGCGACGCTGGGCCCAAAATACACAGTCGACGAGTTCGACAAGCTCTGCTTCCAGTTCGGCATCGAGCTCGACGAAATCGTGCCTGCGTCCAACCCTGGGGAACGGGATTCGCTCAAGATCGACATTCCTGCCAACCGGTACGACCTGCTCTGCCACGAGGGCATCAGCCGCGCACTCCTCGTCTACCTGGGAAAACAGCCAGCGCCCAAGTACACACTCAGCACCCCCGCAGAGCTGCTTGAGATCCGTCTGTCGGAAGATGTTGCCAAGATCCGCCCGTTCTTTGCCGGTGCCATCTTGAGAAATGTAACATTCACTCCAGAGAACTACGCGTCCTTCATCGACCTGCAAGACAAGCTTCATCAAAATCTGGGTCGTAGGAGAACACTTGTCTCTATGGGTACACACGATCTGGACACGATCCAAGCTCCCTTCAGCTACGAAGCGCTCCCGCCCAAGGACATCAAGTTCGCTCCCCTCAACAAGACGGAGGTCTACGATGGCGAATCGATGTTCAAGATGTACGAGCAAGACAGACACATCTCCAAATACCTCGGCATCATCAAAGACAGCCCTGTGTATCCCGTCATTTACGATGCCCAGCGTCGGGTCTGTTCATTACCGCCAATCATCAACTCGGAGCATTCCAAGGTGACGCTCAACACCAAGAACCTCTTCATTGATATGACCGCCACGGACCAGACCAAGCTCAACTTTGCCCTGAACATTCTGGTGGCCATGTTCTCCGTCTACTGCTCAGAGCCTTTCGTAATCGAGCCTATTCGCGTCGTGATGCCCGATGGCAAGGCCATCATCACTCCCGACCTGAGCCCACGCGCGACCACGGCCACCACCTCTTACATCAATCGCTGCACAGGACTCAATCTGACCGCGCCCCAGATTGCAGAATACCTCCAGCGAATGGGTCACACCGCCTCTCCTGCAGCAGATAACGAGACGATCAATGTAGAAGTGCCAGTCACCCGACCAGATATTCTGCACGAGTGCGATTTGATGGAGGACGTTGCGGTCGCATACGGTTTCGACAACCTACCCAAGCGCTTCCCTTCAACAAACACTGTCGCAGCTCCCCTGCCCATCAACAAGCTCTCTGATATCCTGAGAAAAGAGTGCGCGTATGCGGGCTGGATCGAAGTGCTTCCCCTGATTCTGGTGAGTGATGCGGCTTGGTCACTTCTTCATGCGCAACACAAGACTGAATATCTCTTGCCTGTTGCAGTGCTCGCACGACGAGAACTTTGCCTTCCTCAACCGGACCGACAAAGGTCCGCACACCGCCATCACCCTCGAAAACCCAAAATCGCTCGAATACCAAATTGTGCGGACCTCTTTACTACCCGGCATCCTCAAGACCATTCGCGAGAACAAGAAGCACGCGCTCCCACTTCGGACTTTTGAAGTTTCCGATGTGGCATTCAAGAGCGATGCGCCCGAGGATGCTGAGCGGTGCGCCAAGAATGAAAGAAGGCTGGGTGCGGTGTGGTGTGACAAGAGCGCAGCCTTTGAGGTCGTCCATGGTCTGCTGGACCGGCTGATGCGCATCTTGGCGGTCAAGAGATTGAGCAAAGCCTCTGGCTCGACAGCGGCCTCGGGCCCGGGCTACTACATTGTCGAAGAGGATGACCCCACCTTCTTCCCCGGTCGGGCGGCGTCCATCTACTTCCGCCCTGCTCCGTCCACTGCAGCCCCGTCCACTGCCGCACCCACGGCATCACTGGGTGCGTTGTCCAACGAGGAGACTGCATCGGTAGCGGCTGGAGCTGTCACTGCGCAACCACCCGTCACCGAGAACACTTCGTCGACATCGACGACCAAGGCCGCAGCACAAGTAGCCAAGGGCGCGCTGGACACTGTCAAGTCGCAACTGGGTGCAGCCCTGGACTCCGTGTTGCCCGCCTCAGTGTCGTCGTCAGGAGCAGCCTCCAAGGCGTGGAACCCAGCGACAGACATTTACGTTGGCCAACTTGGTGTCCTGCACCCGACCGTTCTGGAGAAGTTTGAGATCGCATACCCTTGTTCGGCGATGGAATTCAACGTCGAGCCCTTCTTGTGACAAAGATCACTCATGACCGTCAAAAGCCGATCAGTGGATCATGTAATGTTCCCCTATCCTTCCCCGTCATCCATGCATATGACAGGCACCGCAGCCCATCGTTGTGACTCTGGTGACAAGTTGTGGCTCAGTAAAACAGAAGTTTGATTCAAAAGCAGCGGAAGGGGAGCAAGTACAATGTCGTTTTGTTGATTGACGGTTCTGGGAAAGGAGCCAGAGCAGAATGGGAAACAGAACAATGAGGTTGCGGCGACTGTTTGCAGTTGGGGGAAAATCGGCGATGACAGGATGAGGCCCAGATGGATCAAGGTGAATAGTCGGCAGATGCGCGGGATGCTGTGAGATATGTGAACAACCCGTCAACGTCGCATGTCACAGAAAGAACCGGCCCCGCTGGGCATCGTGTTGCTTCAGGATAAGACGCGAGGGGTTCAGCGTTGCAAATGATCCGACTCATTCCCTATATGTTGTGCCGATGGACGCAGCTCGAGCGCAGTGGTATATATATATGTATTTTGAGATTGCACTGCCGCGCCGTGCGTGAGGACCTTGGATGCAGGCTGGAGGCCTGTAGCCAGAGTCGCAGATGACCGAGTTAGAATCAGTCACCGTTTCCGAGTGAAAGTGTGCTGTCTAGTCTAGGCCTTCTTGCTCAGGCGCGAGAATGTTCATCAGCGACCATGGAGTGCTTGGTGCCGTTGGGGCAGGTGAGACCTGCATCCCCGTGTGCATCAGCCCTGACATGGACGACGAACCGCCAGCACTAGGGTTACCAGGTACGCCGAGCGATGCACTGTCCGAAGGCATGCCATTACCATTGTGAGGACCGGTCGCTCCCGAGGCAGCTCCCGAGCCGGAGGACACGTGAACACTTGATTCTCCACCTGTGCCTAGCCCACTGGTGTCGCTTGAGGTTGCGGCAATACCTGTGGAGCCCGGTGTGTTGACTGCGCCACCCGTGCGAGATCCAGCAATAAAGGGGTCAGCCGTACTTCGCATGGCATCGTTGAGATCCGGCATCCAGTTTGCGAAAGCTGCTGCGGCAGCTGATGCCATTTGGGATATGTCAAAGGCGGGTTGGTTTGCACCACTGCTCCCGCCGCCCATACTTGACCCGGCCTCAGTCTGGGAGCCGCGGTTCCCCTGAGACGAGGCGTGCGGCGCATGGCGCTTGCCGCTCACGAGAGGATAGTAATGCACAGGTTGCCCCGGTTTGGTCGGCGCGCTGTTCCTCGCACTCTTGCTTTGCTCCAAGCCGTCGTCTTCGTCGCCAGGCAAGATGCCGTCGATGAAGATGGAGCCGCTCAGCATCTCCTCGGACCAGTGACCTTGGCGGAATCGATCCAGTAGCAGGGCGGAACGTGCGGCAACAATGTGCTTGTCTCCACCGCGCCGCAGAGCTTCGATGACAGTGTCGAGCGCTTGTGAGACCTCGTTGGCCGTATTTGCATCGCCAAAAATGCGTTGCCATGTCAATTCGCGGCAAATCATCCGAGCAGCAATCTGGGGTTCAAACACACGTGAGCAACGAAGGAAGACATGGGCAGGATCAGCATGATCGAAATACTCACCGTCCAGGACATGTAGATGTAGGGATGCAGCAAGTTGAAGTCGAAACTGGACGCTAGAAGCTCATAGATGGTCTGCAAAATCGCCTTGGTCGCCTGTTCTGTTCTGACATTGTGATAGCTCGTCCGGTCCGTGACGCTCACGAAGTTCTCGTGGAGGAGAATGGTAGCCAGCAACACATTACAGTACGCGATCAACCGATCCATCGTCACGTCCGGACCAAATTCTAAGTGATGCGAGCCGGTGAAACTGGCGAGGAATTCGTTGATGATGTTGTCTAGTTGGCGGAAACTGGGGGGACGCTTCGTGGTGAACATGGTGATGTTGTTGCGTGAGATGAACATTTGAACGCGCTTCAAAATGACGGCCGACTTGATGTGCAAGATGAAATCGTCCATATGGTTGCTGGTGAATAGGTCTGGAGAGCTCAGGGTCTGATGGTTTGGAGGCGGATCCAAACCTGCTTGCCACTGCATCATCGGCACCGGCAATGAGGTCTGGATGGCTGCATCCTCAATGATTGGCTCCCAGTAGAGACCCGCACCCTATATCCATGGATAGAAACGTTGTTAGATGTTACGAAACAACCGAAGGGAGGGCATGACAAGGCAACTCACCGATTGATACACATCATTCAAGTAGACGTACCACATGAGAGCACGCCGCTCGTGCTCCTCAGATGCGCTTGATGGAGGTGCCAATAACGAGGCAGGGATCTGTGGCTCTGCTGTGTGTCTCGATTGTAGTTTGAACAAGCCGACACTGACAGTTACGAATCGAGAGAGGTTAGCCACGTCCTTTCCAAACGGCAGATTGGAGCTGCTCATGCACTCACGGAGCGGCTGATCTGCTCAAAACACCCGACAGCATAAATCCCTCCACAAAGCGACCATCCGCCCAGAGCAGATATGTACCCATAATGCACGCCTGGAGCCAGTCGATCGGATTCTTGGTGCTCGTGCGCATGCTTTGTTCAATCTTCAGTCGCGCCTGACTGAGATGGAAGTCCGCGAAGCTCAGCTTGGACGGATCCACTGTCTGTATACGCCGGGTGGGATCGCCGACCATAGGGACCACAAAGGCGGGGTCAGTACCGAGATCGACAGTCTGTGGCCGTCCGTTCGGGGAAAGAACACCGTTGGCGAGAGGATTCGAACGTTTCGATTTGAAGTGAGGCGACATGGGAGCCGCTACAGCCAACATTGCATGGAGCAAGGCTGGATGAGGGCGGTCAGGATGTCTGGGTGGAAGCGAAAGGGCGGCCATGAAGTTGCCCTTGTTGAGCATGTTGCGAATAGGGCATTTCGAGAAAAAGATCTCGGCAAGGTGATGGACTGTGTCCGGGGACGGTAGATCTACTGGCCATCCTGGCCAAAGCAATTCGAGGAAAGGGTCCGGAGGTGGTATATTGGCGTCTGCTTGCGGCTGCGCGTTGATCTCCTGTTGCACGCGGTTTTGTGCTAAAAGCGGCAGGGCATTTGGGTGGAGACCCATGGGCACGCCGCCTGGTAGAGCATTCAGCCCCGCATTTGCGACGAACGGATTCGAGGTTGAGCCCATCAGACTGGATTGACCGACAGTGCCGCCCATGTTTGAAGTCGGGGAGAACATGTGGTCAGGCGCCTCTAGATGTGATGGTGTGCCTGTGGAGCCGGAGAAAACTGTGGCAGCATCAAATTGATGGGGCATGTTGCTGTTGGAAGCCATAGATCCAGGCATTGTGGTTGATGACCCTGCTGCAGCTTTGTTCTGAGCCTCAGAGTAAGCGCAAGCCGCTGCGGGGATGCCCGCACTAGCCAGGGTGGCCGCGTTGAATGCTGAGGTGCTCTGTGTGGAAAATGGGTGTGCGTCGCCAATGGGTAGAGCAGGCTGAGAGCGTGTAAAATGCGCTTGCATCTGCTCATTGCGGTTCATGGATTGGACCAAGAGCATCTCGAGATGGTGGATGCGATCTTCGAGCTGCAATTCTCGCACGCGTTTTTCCAAATCCTCCGGCGTGGTCCCTGCACCGTCGTTCGGTCTGATGGACGCAGATGATATACTTTCTGTGTCGAAGGCCACCGACGAGCCATCGTCACGTTTCTTGCGTTTTTGGGCTCGAGGAGCGGAAGAGGAGATGGACAACGAGGACTCGGGCGACGTCGCATCTACTTTTCCGCACGGATCTGTGCTTCCCTCTGGAAGAGCTGAAGATTCTACCGCGCTCGATGCTCCGTCTTCTTTGACTTTCGACTTGGCCTGCGGAGCTATTGTACTGCCTGCAGACACGCTCCCGTTGCTCTTTCTTGGCGCGCCACCTTGCTTTGCGTCGGAAACCCGTCCTCTATTGAGATCGGCCATCTTTCTGCCTGCATGCGTGACGTCGTCATACACGCAATCACCAGGAGGAATCGGCGCTGGGTGGTTCGCGGCAGCAGCAGCCGCCCTTGAGCGCGCGCAAGTTGCGCATACCGGACGGGCAGCGTCGCATCGAAGCTGGGAGAGAGAGAGAGAGAGAGAGAGAGAGAGATGCAGGACAAAGACATGTCAGATAAAGTGCCAGACTGAACTGGGCGCGTCTGCCCGCATAATGGACTCACCTTGCGCTTTCGACATGACAGACAAGCTTGATTGCGTCTTAGTGGGGCAGGTCCAAGTCCGGAGATATCCTGAGCATCGGTAGCTTTGGGAATGCTCGTTGACTCTTGCTTTGCTGTAGACCCATTCTGGTTTTCCGAGAGATCATCGAGTCCGACCGCGCTCAAGTTGGAGAAGGACTGACTGGCCTCAGAGGTAGGAATGGAGAAGGAGAAGTGGGACGAGGCCGGGATGATGCTAGGGATCGGATCGTGGTGGCTGCCTTCGGAGCCCTCCACGGCGGCTACATGCCCGCTGGCAATCGTTTGGGATGGGGCGACAGAGCCGGCCGATGACGTGAACAGTCCAGATGCCATGCTGGTGCTTGTGGTCATGCGATGCCAATGTCGAGTCTCGACTTGCGCTCAATCACGCAGATGGTGGAAGGGGGCCTGGAGGAATGTGAGATGAGACGGGATGGAATGAATCGGAACGGACCAGCGATGACGGCGCCAGATCTCTGAGACAGAGCTCGCCAGTCAACCGCAAGGTGGTTGCGTCCGCTGAAGGGTATGCGCAGGTGTGGGAGGAGAATATGTAGTTGGCTTTGCTGAGGGGGAAAGACAAAACTGCTGCCGTACAATTTTGGACGGTGGTGCTGTACTGGTTGGAGGCACCTTGATGGAATGACCTCGAATAGGCGTCAAGGCAAAGCTGCTCGCCTGATACGCTCTCTGTGTTTCGAGATTCGAGGCGGTCCGCAAGAAGGAAGTGGAGGAGGAAGGGAGGGAGCCGAGTACTCGTATGTACTGGTCTATGATTTGGATATCGGGGTGTGTTGTTGCTGGCGTCCTTGAGCTGGCGTTTCACAACGAGATCTCTCGCAGTCTGTCCTGAATTGAGACCTCGTAGTTTGCAGGTCGGATACGTGGCTAGTGAGAGTCCTGCTGAGTTGAAAGTGTGCGTGTGCTGCAAGGGTTCCGCCTTGTGCTGCTGCAAGCTGGGTCGAGCTTGAAGATGTGTGTGGTGTCAGGTGACTTGCTGCCAGACACTGGAGAGCTGCTGGGCGGACCTTGATGAGGGCCTGCAGCCTGGGGTGCGGGTAGTTTGTGCAGAGGGCAGCCTGCGCAGTGCGACTACTGTGCTGTGGTTTCAGAAGGGGGGAGAGAGAGAGAGAGAGAGAG